>JAYESA010002345.1:0-25131 GCA_036927795.1 Iris macrosiphon
CCTTATTTAAATTCATCATAATCCTATTCAAATTAACCAATCCTATTCGTATTTAATTAAGTAGTGTCCACCATTATAAATACCTCATCCTTCATATTTTTTCTTTCCCAAATTCCTCTCTTTTTCGTCTAAAAAAATAGTCAAAATTTGTCATAAATTCAGCCTCATTTTCTACTAGTTATGACGAATTAAAAAGACGATATCTCCTAGCTCCGGACTCCAAACATGCTCCAGTTTTTTTTGTTAGAACGATAATAAGGTTAGATTTCTGATAATAAAAATTGTTTTTTTAATTATTAGTATTAAATTCTGGAAAATTCGTAGAGTACAGCATGTCCGAAAATAGACGTATTTCGATATTTTCGCGATTCTGGGAGAACCAAGAATCAGAATCATGAACCGTTTAAAGTTTCGGAAAGCTAATGTCGAGATCATCGACATATATTTTTCACAGAATTTATTTCGAAGTATTTACATACTGTTAATTCTATAGAACTTTTAGGTTAGAATTTAACCATCGGTGCACAATACAAAATTTGTATGTGCCATAATTTCCAAACGAATTTGAATTTAGACGAGCCATAAATTCCAATATATTTTTGATGCTAAAATCTACAGGAAATCATGCATGAAAGTCGAGTTTGTATCGGTTGACTTTTTGGTCAACAGATCGTCTCGATTTGCGTGCCATGAGTCTCGAGTTGATAAAATTTAGTTTTTTTGGAAAAAATTTAGGAATTAACATAAAAATCAGAATAATAAGATTAAAATAGGATTTTAGAGTAATTATTCCAAAATTAAATAAATTAAAATAAATTAATGGTTATATTATTATATAGTTATATGAATATATATGTAAGTAAATGCTAATTGATAATTATGACTAAATATTCAGACTGTATGACCCTAGGACACCGTGGACTATCCCATACTTATCTTGACCATGTTGACCCTAAGAACTTGTGAATTTGTCTGTCTTGCGTACACTAACGTACTGGCATAGACACCTGTCAGTTGACTGACTGATTTCGTACAGTACTTGAAGATGCGACACCCGCGTAATTCAATGCGTAATTGACCGTGTTAGATGACTAGTGTTACCCCTAGTATACCCCCTGATTCCAGTGTAAATGTGGTTGAGTATGTGCTAGTGTAATGACTAATGATTCTATTATATTATATTTATGTGTACATAGGATATTGGATTGTTCTGCGCGATTTCTGGAGCAGGTTATTGGTACATTGCAGCTTCCTTGCCAGGCAAGTATACCTTGCCATTGTACTGTTATTTTTATTCCATATGTTGCATGCATCTTTATTTTTTGTCTTTTCATATATTTTAACTGTTATATAAAATGCGCGCGACGGTGTCGTCGCGGTATGTTTTATTTATGTATTTGTATTGACCTTGTTTATGAGACTACCCCATTATCATGTAGCATCATTAGGTTCATTGGCCGTGACACAGTTGTTACACGAGTTGTGAGTCTCATGTAGATCACGGACTTACGTGCAGGTTTGGCCTCCTGTACGTGTGGGCCGTGCGTTAGGAATAACTGCTGTTAGAAACTTTGCATGCTAGTAGACTGGACAGTTATTAGAGGTATTATCGTGTCATGGATGTGACATGCTTAGAGCATGGGGTGGGGAGAACAATAAGTAAGACGTGTGGGCTCCGTTGCACTTTTCTTGTGTAACACGTATGCTCCACCGGAGATGCGCGGTCATGATGACCACTATATATTATATTATTATCAGGCGGGCCTCCGGTGTTCGAAAGACGTCGTGCCTTTGTAGGCCCCTGGATCTCCAAGAGAACTATGCCAATCTCATTTTAGCCAGATAGCCCACGCGTTGGGAAAGTTGTTCTTAAACTGTATTCACTTTAGACGGTTAGGCGACCCATTGGATATTTATTTCAGTACTTTATTGGCATGTGTTTAAGTATCTTGTTATGTCCCTCTGAGGACCTGGTCCGCTGCCAGGTGTACCTGTTCTTGAGTATTTACAGGAGCGCAGATTTGGATGGTTATAGATGCTTCGTGGATGTCTTCTCTTCGAGCCGGGATCGATAGCTGGTATACTTATATTGGGCTTGATTGTGTTGTACTCATATTGTATTTACTTTTCTAATTCGAGTTGGTAGTGGATTTGTTTCCATCCAACTATCATCCTTAGATACTTCTTATTGAGATCTAGTTTCATAGATGTTGGTTATTATTTATATTTGATTTTGGTGGATGAGATTTAGATTGTACCCTGTGACTTGTATTCCTTTTATACCACTCGTGGATTTGATATTCATAGTACAGCGTACGTGTGTATATGGTTTCCATATATTGGAGTTCGTATACATACGGCTGGCGTGTTACGTATTCCTAGTCCTACGTATTTTGGGACTGGGACGTGACAAATTTCTAATTAAAATATAAAAATATATATAATAAATTTTAAATTAAATATATTTAAATATTTAAATAATTTTATTTTAATATCAAAAGGAAAAAATTATTTTACGGATAACGCATAAAAGTTTACTAATATATATATATATATATATATATATATATATATATATATATATATATATATATATATATATATTGTGAGACTCGTCTCACTATCGCGTATTTTTTTATGTTCAAATCTTGTATATGTGTGCTATTGTTGTATATTGCTTCCCGTATATTTTTCTGGATTTCTCTAGCTGCTCTCATATAATTTCTAGAATTGTGAATAGTGTTAACCACCCTTGTTATATAACCCCTCTATTTCTCTCTCTCTTTTCCATTCTTTTACTTTTTTTCTCTTTTTATTTTATTTTCCTTTCCTCTCCCCTCCTCCCTAGCCGAGAGTACCCCAAGCCGGTCCCCTTTCCCTTGGTAGTAGTGGTAGTAGTTAGTGGTGATTTTAGGCAAGTACATCTTGCCAGTGAGGAAGAACTTGCACTTTTACGTTATTGTGAATCTCTTGCATTTTATTAGTCTTTATTGTGCTCTATGAACTCCTCTACATGTATACTTCTTGTTATTTTTCAGTTTTGATATCTTCGTTGGACTAGATCTACATTCTTGAGTTTTCATGGTTTTGATCTCTTAAAATTTGTTGTTTTCTAGAACTAGTTATTCTATGTGAGAGAGCATATGATTTTAAGTGGTTTATAACTTTACTTCTCTGGATTTGGGCTGGAAACAAGGATTTCATGGAGGAACTAGATTTTAAATTTGGAGATTTTCCATGGCTAAAATTTATTGTTCTGGGATGAAGGAGTTCCATACGACCTGCTTGGCATGCGTCCTGGACTCCTCGCTCTAAACTCAACATGCGGACATCTTGTTGGACGTATGACTGAATCTGCACATGCGTCCCTTGGCCAAATGCATGAAACTTAAACGAAAGAAATTCCTCTAAGTTCCTGATTTCATGCAGCCCAGAGGAGCATCCGGCTGAGTCGTCCATGCGGCCCCGAGCTATGCGTCCCTTTTTCTAATGCATGACTATGTGGTGCCCCGTTCCCCTATTCGGGGAGCGCGGCTAAGAAATACTAATCGGTATCGTTCGATTGGGATAGATTGAATCAAGATCTTATCCTTGTTATGGATTTGCTTCTTCGGAATCAATTTCCATATCAGTGGACCGTGCCCCAAGGATGGACTTAGCGGCAGGGTCAAGAAGGACCTCTCTGCTACAAGTTTTCTTGCCTAGTTTTTGTTGTCGCCTTTTTGCTTTCGTGCTTCTAAGTTAATTTTCTGATTTGTATTTTCTTGAACGGTTTTGATGGATTTTATTGCTTTCGTTCATTGAACTGTATTTTATTCCGAGCTTGAAAAGAGTAGAAGAGGTATTGATTATCTGTTCGTGGCAATGCAGGTGATTGTGTAGTAGACGTTATGCAAGCGGAGTCTTGAAGCACCTCTTTTCTTTTCTTTCTCCAACCAACTAGTGAGTGGCTATAATTCAATTCAGTTGACCCTTTTTCCAAGTCTTTACATCTAAAACCTTGCCTTCTTGATTGTTCCGATCAAACGATACCATAATAACTAAAAGAAGTCAAGATAAAAAGGAATAGACTTGGATTAAGTATGCTTGTCAATCAACTTGTGAACTATTACCTTGTTGCATGCTAGTTTGTTAGAATTTTCTTCATCATATTTTAATTTTAGTTAGAATGTATATACTTTTTCTATGATTGTGCTATGTATAGAACACACCTTCCTAAGCAACAAACTGATCAGGAAGACTATGTAAAACAAATTATGCCATGTAACTATCTCGTGCTCGTATTTCTTTAAAATGCATCAAGTGATAACTTAATATAAATGTCGTTTGATCACGGACAACTTGTGCACAAGGTTTCTAGTTTTCGCGGACGGTCGCCGGGGCACTGGGACCGATCCTATTCGGACGGAACGATCTGTATAGTCGTTTGTTATGGACAGAATGTTATGTAGTGGGGCTCGCCACCTGCGTTGCTTATCATTCTCATCTCGAGACTATAACTTATCCTTTATGGCATCTGCCAGTGATCCTCTTATATATTTAAATTGTGCAATCTAACTATGTCTTCATGGCAGGAAAATTCATGTAAGTATTTGTGCAGGTGGTCCAGATGGGCAAGTAAAAGTCACCGAACGGTGGCATATTTATTTCAGTAAATTTTTATATCCAATGCTTGATTGTAAAATAAAATAAGGCAAGATAGAAAGACCACAAAATAACTTGCATCTTTCATATAAATAATGTGCTGATTTGGTATAGTTGGGTTAGCTCGCCTTTATTAGTGAATTTTGATATACTGACCCTCGTTGTAATAGGTTTCCCGCACTAAGGCAATCTTGCAAGGAGCGTAGCTACTTCCCAATCCAGTCCAGCTACTGGCACGACCTGGTCGTACCTCAAAAGCAGTATTTTGAAGTTTCCAAGAGCTCGTGCACAACTTATGCAGCTCCGAGGAAAGGCGATAGCTTCGCCAGAAGGTGTCTATAGATTTTAAAGTTTTAGTAAAGGGATATAATGTACTGGACGGCTATCTTATTCTGAGTCCACTTTTGTAAGCCCGTGCGCCAATTATTCGACTCATTCAAGAGTTTGTAAAAGATGTTTATTATCAATATAGAGAATTTTTCCATGTTTCAACATTGTATTTCAATTATCTATGTACTCTGAATATGTGCTCGTTATATAAAATACCTTAGCCTTGTGCATTATACAACCTAGGCACGCACGACGTCACACCCAGGGGACGACTATCAATTCTGCGAAATCGGGGCATGACATATTGGTATCAGAGCATAGTTTCAAGTTCTTTTGACCCTCGTGTCGGAAAAGTCCATTTAACGATCTATTACCTATGCGAACTCTTGAACTCGTTTGGCCAAAATGAGATACGTTCCATATAGTGAGTCCATAATACATTATGAGCCTGGTATAAGTTATCTTCTTTTGAAGGAATGACTCAACCGCAAGCATCAGCGCCAGCACAAAGGAAGGTACAAGCCCAGGAAAGTAGTTCTGGCACCTCAGGAAGTTCCAAAAGCCAGCGAGCGATGCCCCGTGTCGACCCGATTGTAAACCCCCTAATTTTTCTAGAATTTTTAAATAGATTTTTTACAATTTTTCTGAAATTTTTCTGTAATTAAAATCATGGTATTTTAAAATTAAATGATTTTTAAATAATGTTAAATAATATTAAAATATTATAAAAATAATATTTTCTGGTGTAAAATGAAAAATTAGACATAGGATAATTTTTCGGGAATTTATTGGACACCGGAAGCATTTTTAAAGACCTAAAAACCAAGTTTATAATAAACCAAAATAAATCTTATTTATGTTAAATAAACCAAACCAACCCGAACCGGGCCGGTTTAACTAAACCTAACCCAAATCCTTATTGGGTCGGATCCGGGCCCAAAACCCAGACCCGACCCACTAACCCGACCCGCACCCTAGCCTTAGTGGATCGGGCCGGATCCGTCGCCTGACCCGACCCGGATCCAATAACTTGAAACCCCGAAACCTAACCCCCGACTATGGCGATTCCCGGCCTCCGCCCTCCGCCGTTTCACCTCCCTGGCGCCGCTCCGGCTACCCGCAACGGCCGCCGCTCTACTGCCCCGATCCCTCGCTCCACCTCCCGCACCGGCCGCCCGTCCACCTCCCTCTCTGCCTCTATAAAACCCCTCCTCCTCCGCCCTGTCTCCCCGTCGTCTCCACCCTCTCCCGTCTCAGCTCTGCCCCGCTCGACCCGTCTTCTCCGACGAGCCGCCTCCGGCTGAACCCTCTCCCAACAGCCTCCAGCCTCCGCGAGCAGCGCCCCAAGCCGACCTCGCCACCGCCCTCACTCCAGCGCCGTGCCCAGCCCGACCCCGCAGCAGCTCCGGCGAGCTCGCCTCCGCATCCCCGCCTGTGCAGCAGCCAACCCCGGCCGCCTCCGCCATGCCCTTCGGCAGTAGCGCCTTCGCCTGAAACCCTAGACCGGACACAGCCCGGACACAGTTTCCCCTCGCGTCGTGTCGCCTCGCGGATACGGGAATTTTAGTTTCCACGGAGCCCTGTTCAGGTTACCTGTTCTCTCTCTTCGTTGCTCCATTTTCAGTTCCATCTGTTGTGATGCGTAGACTGCATAACCCTCTCGATGCCCATGCAACCCGCTCGGTGCGTCGCGTCCTGTGGCGATCGCGAACCGCGATCCAAAAACAGGAAAAATAATACCCCATTTTCCCCCGGAACTGAGTGCGTCCCGCCAAACGGGATGACTTGGTCGTGTGCGGTCTTCACCGAAAGGTGTGCGCCGTCGATACGGACGTGTAGGATTTCACAGAAGTTGATTTGGATGTGCGTGCACACCGGAATCAACGCGTATCCGCCGACAACGCCCCGTATCCGCCTATTCTGGATCTCATTGTAACTTGGTGTACACATGTCGGATCAAAATGAAACTTATGCCATCGGACTCGTAGTAATACGCTGGTCCTGTGACCCAAGTTTGGTTCGATTCTGAGAACGTTGACAAAATCGCGTATCGTGGGCCCCGCGGCTCCACTTGACGAGCGATTTTGTGATCGGCTCATCGGAATCCAATTCTGGAAGTTCCGTTGGGTTCGTATCACCGTTCTGGACTTGTTGACACTAAGTTGGACGAATTTGGAGACCATTGGTTCTGACACGTTTTTCGGTACGAAGCGGCCCACATGTGGACCCGCTCTGACCAGGAACTATCATTTTTGCTCCTGTGTCCAAATTGGACTTAAGGACAGGCATTTCTAGCTATTTGATATTTTCTGAATCTGATGGTGATATTTATTTCAGCAACCGGAGCAGTACCTACAATTCCTACTGAGGTCAGAGCTACAGTTGGAACCAGAAACCCAGGCAAGTATACCTTGCCAACATTGCAGTTCTTGTTACATATTTTCTTGATTTATTTATATCTTGTACATGCTTAACCTAGGACCGTGTGACTTTACTTAGCGTTCGATTAATATTCGGGTGCCAACACCGTACGCGGAGTTGTGTAACGTCACCTAGAGTTGTGTAACGTCACTAGAGATGGATATCGTGACCCTTTGTATTCTCGTGCTTGCATTATCAAGTACTTTATAACCCAGGACACCTGACACTATTCATGAGATAGAATCTTTCTAAAATATTCAAGGTGATTCTGTGTAGGTTGCAGGATTTATGACATAGACATTATTTTCTTAGATCTTATTATGACTTGCTGCATTAGTTTTGGTCTTGCGTGACATGGACATGAGACATCGTGAAACTGTGACGTAAGATTACATTGGGTGGGGAGAGATTTACCATACAAAATGCTGATTATATATATATAATACTTTAATGGAAGTGCTTTAGACTCTGACACAGAGCTTTGGTACCGTACTGATCCTTCGAGAAAATACTGCTATGGGTTTCTCCGACACCGATCCTATAGTAGTCTCAGCCCGAGTATGACTAAAACTCTCACTTGCATATCACTTAGTTGGTTATATATTACCCTATTATTTCATTTATTGCTGCACTGCATTGATTTTGGCTTGTATTATCTTTACCTTGCTATGTCCCCTGAGGACCTGGATATGGATTATGTCCCCAGGGTTAGCAGAGGATATCTATCATGAGGTCTACGGAATAGGAGCATTAGCAGGAGCAGAACCAGGAACCAAGGATGAGGTGATTACAAAAGATTTCTTTTGAATATCTTCGTCTATGCTCAGTTCTAATGGCAATTAAAACTCTTTTATTTCTTGTTTTAAATGAACAATTGTAACAGACTTAATATCGGATTGTTCCCCAATTTTATTTACTTGTGACTGGATGAAGTTTATTTCCTTTTGTTGATATTGTTGTATTTATTCTGTGGATGAGAATAGTAGACCTTATTGATGTATTACAGCTTAAGTACGCCTGGGTGGATCCATTAAATTGGGTTTGTCCATCGGTGTGTGCTGCTGGCCATTGCCACGTGTCTAGTCCCTCGATATTTTGGGACTAGGGCGTGACATAGTTTTTGTGGTGGCCCATGCAGGTCAATGACTAAATTATTCGATTTCAACTTAGGGACCGAGCAAGCCTGCAGTAAGAATAGGATAAGGATCTCATCCACTTGCTTGAATCGTTCTTGATATCTATATCGGATTCAAATTAAAATTTTGACTTGCATGTTGCCTTGATTCCTGTGCGCCTCTTATAGTTTATTTTTGATGCAGAGAAATGGATCCGAGAACCGGCGATGAGAATCCCTTAGGTACACCGCACGATGCTGTGGTCACCTACAATGAAGGAGTAACACCGGAGAATAGAGGACAATCTTCTCAAAGCGATCAAGCAGCCCAGCATAATTCAAGAATAGTAGACCTTATTGATGTATTACAGCTTAAGTACGCCCCGATGGATCCATTAAATTGGGTTTATCCATCGGTGTGTGCTGCTGGCCATTGCCACTTGTCTAGTCCCTCAATATTTTAGGACTGGGGCGTAACACCTATTGAGCGAATGATGCGGATGCTTGAAGCAAGCCACCAGAGAGATGAGCCTCGCTATGAGCGAGCCAAGAAGCGAGCAAAAGAGCGAAAGAGCAAGTTCGAAGGAAATCTAGAAGTCCGATTTGCAATCCAACAGAAGTAGGTAGATGTCCTACAACAGATCGTTCAGACCATGGCCTCTAACCATTCCGTGATGATAGCAGCGGCACTGGTGGAGCGACCCGCGCATAAAGTCGAGATACCTCAAACTCCAAGGAAGAAGGAAATGACTACCTTCGACTTTGCCGACTTCAAGAAGATCTGTAATATGCCATTTAAAGGGACTAAGGATCCGGTTGTGGCTCTAGATTGGCTGGCAGAGCTTGAGGATCACTTTGATTTACTAGAGGTACCTGAGGAAAAGCGTATTGAGTGTGCCCAACTGTAGCTCTATTTGAACACGCATAATTGGTGGAACGTGCATCGAAGATCTCTCTCAGATAAAAAGGAGACGATCGCATGGGATACCTTTCGTGGTGCTTTCAAAGAGGAGTTCATATCCCCCTCCCGTACATTGGCAGAAGAAGAACGAGTTCGTGCAGCTCCGTCAAGGTAGTATGACAGTGAAGCAGTACTCCGCCGAATTCAACTGGCTCACCAAATTTGCAAGCTCATATTTACCAGATGCGATGAGTCGTGCGAGACAATTCGAAGGAGGCATGCGACATGCTATTCATGCACATTGGTTGTTCACCAATACATGACTATGCAAAAAGTTCTCAACCATGTCCTTTCTCTTAAACGTCAGAATCCTCCAGTTGCTGTCGGCACTGTGTATACTTCCAATTATAAGCACCATAGCAATACGGGAGGGAACACCTCTCAGAAACGTCCAAATAATGATGGTCAATAAAAAGGAAATACAGGGACACATTGTACCCACTGTAACAAACTATGGCACACAGCAAACGAATGTCATCTCAAGAACAGGTTATGCTTCAACTGTGGTGACGAAGGCCACATATCGAAGGACTGTCCGCTCTCCTCCAATCTTTATCCTCAACATCCAAATTATGCCACAGCACCTCAAGCCACACGATCCGTGCCATAGCAAGAGCGACGTCAAGCTCAGGGCCGAGTGTAAGCATTGACATAGGACAAGGCCCTAGTGTCGGACACCGTTCTGTCAGGTATATTACTTTTCAATAACATACCTGCTCGCGTGCTATTTGATTCTGGTGCAACACATAGCTTTATATCCACAAATTTTGCCGTAAAAATATGATAAAAATGACACCATTATATCTAGACCTTAGTGTTAGCACCCCATCAGGCACGAAAATATCAGTTCATTTAGTATGTCAGGGTGGTCACATCTGTATTGGGGAAAGAAAACTCTTGCTAGATATTTTAGTCCTAGATGTTCGAGATTATGACATCATCTTGAGGATGGATTAGCTCGACGTTTGCTCGACAACTATCGAATATGCAGAGAAAGGAGTTATCTTTCTTCTTGGAGAAGACGAATTCTGCTACACAAGTGGTTTAGCAACGGATGCGTCAAGGGCCTACATGGTGATTTCTTTGATGTCAGCACTGCGGATGTTACACTCTAGATGCGAGGGATACTTTAGCGTCGGTTCGGGACACGCAGCTGGATTACGCAAACATTGAGTCTTCTTACGTTGTGGCAGAGTTTCCTGATATGTTTTTGAGCGAACTACCTGGCATGCCATCCGACCCAAAAATTGAGTTCACCATCGATACATTCCCAAATACCCAACCGATTTCGAAAGTCCCGTATAAAATGACCCCTGCTGAACTAAAGGAGTTAAAGTGCCAGCTACAAGAACTGCTTGACCGTGGGTACATTCTTCCGAGCGTGTCTCCTTGGGACACGCCTGTACTCTTTGTAAAGAAAAAGGACAGAATGTTGTGACTCTACATAGACCATCGGAAGCTAAATAAGGTCACAATCCGAAACAAGTATCCCCTGTCCAGGATCGACGACCTCTTTAATCAGTTGCAAGGGGCATCAGTATTTTCGAAGATAGACCTTCGCTCTGGCAACCATCAATTAAAGATCAAACCTGAGGACATACCGAAGTCAGCATTTTGGACCCGCTATGGCCATTATGAGTTTTTTGTCATGCCATTCGGACTGATGAATGCCCCTGCCATATTTGATGTATTGCAAGGGGTATCTGTATTTGATGAGCCGTGTGTTCCGACCATTCCTCAATAAGTTTATGGTAGTATTTATAGACGATATCTTAGTGTACTCGAAGAATAAGGATGAACATACAGGACACCTGCAGATGGTACTTTAAACTCTTCGAGATAATTAGTTATACGCAAAGCTGAGCAAGTGCGAGTTCTGGTTGGACATCATAATCTTCCTCGGGCACATCATTTTCGCGAAGGGCAACTTAGTCGACCAGAAGAAAGTTGAAGCCATCGTGAAGTGGACGATACCTGAGTTAGCCAATGATATTCGGAGCTTCCTTGGTCTAGCAGGCTACTACAGGAGATTTATAAAAGATTTTTCAAAGATTGCCTCGCCTCTGACTCATCTCACTCGGAAGGGAGTAATGTTCACATGGACGGACGACTATGAAGCTTCATTTATGAAGTTAAAGCAACGACTTGTCTCAACACTAATTCTTACCCTTCCGGACGGATCCGATGATTTTAAGATCTATAATGATGCCTCAGGTAAGGGTTTGGAATGTGTCTTTATGCAGAGGGACAAAGTGATAGCCTTTGCGTCGAGAAAATTAAAGCCTCATGAAAGGAACTATCCAACGTACGACCTGGAACTCGCAGCGGTGGTGTTCGCATTGAAGTTATGGCGACATTACCTCTATGGTGTGCCGTATGAAATCTTCACTGACCACAAAAGCCTTAAATATCTCTATACTCAAAAGAATTTGAATCTACGGCAACGACGTTGGCTTAAACTCCTTAGCGACTTTGACTTGATGATCATATACACATCGGGCAAGGGCAACATTGTAGGTGATATACTGAGTCGAGTGTTTGTTGAAAGCTTGGCTATCGATAAAAGACTGCAAAAGGATCTCGAAAGTTTGGACATTATACTCCAAATTAGATACAAAAAGGGGGCATAGGTGGCTCAAATGTGCCTCGAACTAGACTTGTTAGAGAAAGTTAAGTCCGCTCAGAAGGATGACCTATTCCTGGAAAAGATACAAAATCTTATCTCAGCAGGAAAGGCGATCGACTTTGTGGTAGGCACGGATGGGATGATTCAGGTGAAGGAAATATTATGTGTTCCTAACGATGCAAACCTCAGAAAGGAGATACTCATTGAAGCTCACTATGCGAGTTATACTTCACATCCAGGAAGCACGAAGATGTATCGAGACCTCCGTACGATATTTTGGTGGCACAACATGAAAAAGGATATGGCACTGTTCGTGTTGCAATTCATGGCTTGTCAGAGGGTAAAGACCGAACACTAGAAGCCAGGAGAAGAGATACAGAACCTTGCTATACCAGAGTAAAAATGAGAATACATAATGATGGTTTTCATTGTTGGTTTACCAAAGATGCAACGGGAGAATGATGTCGTCTGGGTCATCGTCGATCGACTCACTAAGTCAGCTCACTTTCTGTCTATCAAAGTTACTTGGAGTGTCGACCTTCTGACATAGATCTACCTGAACGAGATTGTTTGACTCCTCGGTTTGCCCGTATCTATTATCTCCGATCGAGATGGTCGATTCTTATTACGTTTTTAGAAAAGACTTCAGTCAGTAATAGGAACGAAGTTAAAGTTCTGCTCTGCCTACCATCCTCAGACGGATGGCCAAACAGAGTGGGTCAACCAAATCCTCGAAGATATTCTACGGCTCTGCGCCTTGGACTTGAAGACAAGTTGGAACATTCATCTACCGTTAGCCGAGTTTGCATACAATAATAGCTATCAATCCAGCATTCAAATGGTGTTGTATGAGGCATTGTATAGACGGAAGTGCAGGTCCCTGATCTGTTGGGATGAAGTTGGTGATCGACAAATTTTTGGCTCGGAACTCGTAGAACAAACCGTCCAAAAGATCTACTTGATCCACGAACGACTGAAGGTAGCACAAATTCGTCAGAAAAGCTACTCAGACACGCATCGTTGACCTCTTGAGTTCTTAGAAGGCAATCGAGTATTTCTCAAAGTCTCGCCCATGTGAGGAGTTACCAAATTTGGAGCAAAAGGGAAGCTAAGCCCAAGATTCATCGGCCAGTTTGAGATACTTAAGAGAGTCGTCCCGGTCGCATATCAGATTGCCCTGCCACCGTCACTATCTGAAGTGCACGATATCTTCCATATCTCACAGTTTAAGAAGTACATGTATGACCCGAGTCATGTAGTGGATCTTGATCAACTGGACTTGAAGGTAGACTTGACGTATGTTGAACATCCTATGCGGATCTTGGATTACAAAGAAAAGCTGCTTTGAAGTCATTCGGTTCCTCTTGTGCGCGTGCTTTAGAAAAATTATTCAGTCGAAGAATTGACCTGGGAGCTTGAGTCTAAGATGAAGGAAAAGTTTTCTTTATTATTTCATAGTGGTAGGTTCTATTCCTAAGTTTAGTGGACGAAACTTTCTATTAGTTAGTTAGGATGTGGTGCCCAGTTCCCCCTATTCGGGGAGCGCGGCTAAGAAATACTAATCGGTATCGTTTTATCGGGATAGATTGAATCAAGAACTTATTCTTGTTATAAATTTGCTTCTTTAGAATCGATTCCCATATTCAGTAGACCGTGCCCCAAGGATGGACTTAGCGGCAGAGTCAAGAGAGACCTCTCCGTTGCAAGTTTTCTTGTCTAGTTTTCAATGTCGCCTTGTTGCTTTCGTGCTTTTGGGTTAGTTTTCGTATTTGTATTTTCTTGAACGGTTTTGATGGATTTTATTACTTTTATTTATTGAACTGCATTTTATTCTAATCTTGGAAAGAGTAGAAGAGATATTGATCATATGTTCATGGCAATACAGGTGATCGTGCAATAGACGTCGTGCGAGCGGAGTCTTGAAGTACCTCTTTTCTTTTCTTTCTCCAACCAACTAGTGATTAGCTTACAGTTGACCCTTCTTCCAAGTATTCACATCTAAAATCTTGCCTTCTTGATTATTTTGATCAAACGATACCATAATAACTAAAAAAAGTCAAGATAAGAAGGACTAAACTTGGATTACGTATGCTTGTCAATCAACTTGTGAACTGTTACCTTGTTGCATGATAGTTCGTTAGAATATTCTTCATCATATTTTAATTTTAGTTAGAATGTATATACTTCTTCTATGATTGTGCTATGAATAGAATATGCCTTGCTATACAATAAACTGATCAGGGAGACTATGCAAAACAGATTATGCCAGATAACTGTCTCGTGCTCTTATTTCCTTAAACTGCATCAAGTGATAACTTAATATAGATGTTGTTTAATCACGGACAACTTGTGCACAAGGTTTCTGGTTTTCGCCGACGGTCGTTAGGGCACTGGGACCGATCCGATCCGGACGGAACGATCTTTATAGTCATTTGTTATGGACAGAATATTATGTAGCGGGGCTCGCCACCTGCGTTGCATATCATTCTCATCTCGAGACTATAACTCATCCTTTATGGCATCATGACAGTGATCCCCTAGTATATTTAAATTGTGCAAGCTAACTATGTCTTCGTGGCAGGGAAGATCAAGGTAAGTATTTGTGTAGGTGGTTCAAACAGACAGGTAAAAGTCACCGAACGGTGGCATATTTATTTCACTAAATTTTTATATCCAATGCTTGCTTGTAAAATGAACTAAGACAAGATAGAAAGACCATAAAATAACTTGAATGTTTCATATAAATAACATGTTGATTTGGTATAGTTGGGTTAGCTCGCCTTCATCAGTGCATTTCGATGTACTGACCCTCGTTGCAACATGTTCCCCGCACTAAGGAGATCCTACAAGGAGCCTAGCTACTTCTCAATCCAGTCCAGCTACCGGCACACCCTGATCGTACCTCAGAAGCAGCATTTTAAAGTTTCCAGGAGCTTATGCACAACTTATTCAGCTCCGAGGAAAGTCGATAGCTTTGCCAGAAGGTGTCTATAGCTTTTAAAGTTTTAGTAAAGGTATGTAATGTATTGGACGGCTATCTCATTTTGAGTCCACTTTTGTAAGCCCGTGCCGTAATTATCTGACTCGTTCAAGAGTTTGTAAAAGATGTTCATTATCAATAAAGAGAACTTTTCCATGTTTTAACATTGTGTTTCAATTATCTGCGTACTCTGAATATGTGCTCGTTATATAAAATACCTTACCCTTGTGCGTTGCATAACCTAGGAACGCACGACAGCATGCCTGGGGGACGACTATCGATTCTACGAAATCAGGGCATGACAGACTCAGTGCCGCCTTGGCTCGGTTTCTACTGATTTTGTCTTTTCCTTCCCTGATATGCTTTATTGGCTAGTCACATCGGTCACTTCCCTGACACGCTTTATTGGCCAATCATATCAGTTACTTTTCTGACCTTGGGTTTATTTCCTGTCACTCAACCATTGTCCCAAGAAGAGTACCTTGTTATGACCCATGCGGCCAGTTTCTTGCATGCGGACAACTTCATAAATGCGGCCAACTTCATACATGCGGCCAGTTTCTTGCATGCAGCCAGCTTCATGCATGCGGCCAGCTTCATGCATGCGACCAGTTTCTTGCCTGCGGCCAGCTTATCTCATGCACCTCTAACACTCATAGTAGATTGTTTTTTGTTGTTATATGTTCTTTTATGGATTTTTTACTCCTTTTGCTTGTCCCAATTAGTTAAATTCATATGATGCATGTTATTTCTAAATTACTTATAACCTGGATGCTATACTTACCAGAACATGGAATATAATTGCACTATTAAACTGAGAACTCTCGGCACTTGACTTGTACGGAATGAACCTGATCCCTGACTCCAGATACCTAAAATGTATTGAGAAACCGGATAGTGGCTCGGCATAGCTCACTCCGGATATACTAGAATCTCCAGAACTGAAATGCTTGTACTGATAAGATAAATTCTCGTAGTTGCCTGCTTGTCCCTGATTATACTTGTCAAGCTATTATCCAATCGTGCATCATGTCTAAGGTAGATTCCTGAGCACCGCAGCCGGGAATCCTTGATAACTTGCCTAAGTTAATAATTAGAATAATTATCTAGAAGCATCTAGAGAGATTTTCTGGCTACAATAATCCCGGTATTCCAGCAACACCTGATAGATTTGGAGCTCTCCGTCGAGAGAGGCACACTTCCAGTACACCACCGAGTGTTACAATCTGCCAGTATAATATTATATACTTAAATTAATCTATTATATATATTCTTACGTCTGGATAACCCGGATAGTCTATAGGGCATGTGGCTGTATGGAATCTCAATTGTATTTATTAGTAACCAGGGTTGTGATAACCCTAGTTAGTTAATAGTAGTAAGCCGTAGGTCATGATTGGCCGTGATTGCATATTTTTTAGTCTTGTCTTGTCTTGTCTTATCTTGGATCATCCAACTACAAATCCAGAACTGTACCCATTACTGATTCCTAAAACTGCTTAAACTACTTATTTATACATTGCTCTTATTTATATTTTCTTATGTTATTGAATGTTTGCATGCTGGTTTTAGTTCCTAAGTTGGCTCCCTTATGGTACTTGCTATTTTGGAGGTCTGACCCCACTGGTTTTGTATGGCCAAATTTTGGAACAATACCGCAGGATCTTCCGTACTTTCTGCCTCCAGATGGTGAACACCAGGAGCACCCGAAGGCTTGAGTGGGTTTCTTCTTCATCACCCACCTGATCTTGTACTTATACTTTTGAGGCTTTTAGCCACCGAGCACATGTTTAGCTCGTGTTTTAGTATTTGATATTCTAGCTTACGGGCCTATATGTAAAGCATATTCTAGACTATAGCTAGAGCTGATCATGTAATATTGTACTCTGCTAGTTCTTCATTTTGGGTAACTAGCTTCATGATCATCTATGTATATAGTTTGGGATACCTAACTATTATATGTTTGGTGATTATGCTTCTTGTAACTTATTGATTACTTAAGATTGAGACAACTAGGACTCTTGACCCAGGAATGCCTGTTTGATTATAGAGTAAACCCTCACATGTCTAGACAGCCATGATCGTATCTCGGGGTATAGAGTACTCTGGTGTACGTAGCTGGCTTTGTCCGTACCCTATCCCCAGTATTCTGGTTCTGGGGAGTGACACAGTTTAGGTGGTGCCCCATGCAGGTCTAAAAATTCATAATTGTGGGGGGTTTATCATTATTTAGATGTCTCAATCATGCTACTCCGTGATATCCTCCAACATCGAATTTGTATCCCAGAAATCTTGATTCAATATCTTCTTTGATCCTTGATCTATCATGTCCTTCCGATTTGATCCTAGTATTCTCTATCTTTTAGGGATACTGTTCCTGGTCCTTCCTATCATTCAGCTAGAGTTTTGCTAGAAGAAGGACAACTACCGGCAGGTCAGTATCTCTTTGCTGTTCAGGTGAAACATTCTGAAGTAGAGTCCATGATGGCTCAAGATATGGAATAACAGGTCCAGCCAGAACCACCAGTTGTACCCGCAGTGGCAGTCCCGCAAGTACCACCTAATACAGAAAGTGATACACAGGCCCTGATAGGGATCATCGGGCCATTACTAGCATCTTAAGAGCGACGAGGTGACGCTCTCACCCCGTCAGTACATGAGGCCTGAAAGAGAGGTGGACATCGTGTCCCAAACTCAGTAAGCAACTTCAAGTGCCTTCAACCCTCATATTTTTATGGTACCAAAGATGCAATTACATCAGATGCGTGGCTTTAGGACACTGAAGCTATCATAGAGGCAGTAGAGTGCCTAACAGAGAGCAAGTATCAATAGTTCGACTACAGTTGCTAGACTTGGCCCGAGACTGGTAGACAGCACAGAAAATTTCTTTGGCAGTACCCGTCTCTTGGGTCATCTTCAGCGAGTAGTTCCAGATGAGGTACTTTGACGTGGTATCGCGTTATGATCTTCAGCAAAGGTTTAATAACTTGAAGCAGATGGGCAGGACTATCGACGACTATGCGGCAGAGTTCTGCAGACTGAGTCGGTTTGCTTCCACCTTGGTGGCGACCGAATTGGATAGAGCTAGGAGGTTCCAGCAGGGACTTCACTTATAGATCATATTGACAGTAGAACATCATGAGTTTTAGACTTTTTATGCCATATTACGAGCAGTAATAAGGCATGAGTATACCTCCAAAAGAATCGTGGATATAACTGGAGGAAAGAAGAGGACCCACACCTCAGAAGGTTTTTACTCCCAGTCTTCAGCACCAGCCCTGGCAGTTAGGGCCTTAACCATTCGATCTCCAAGGAGGTCCGTATCAACAGCCTCGGTCCAGCCAATGGCACCAACCTGACCCCAGCAACAGAGGACATCTTTTTCAGTAGGGTGTTCTCATTGTGGAAAACCTGAACACGTATTTTCTGAGTGTCGTAGAGCACAAGGGTTGTATTTAGCCTATGGAGCTCTAGGACACAGAGTGAGATCTTATCCACACAGAGCCAATTCATTATCGTCTTCCCCGGCAGGACCACAATATAGAGCTCTAGTGTCGGCTCTGCAGAACTAGGGTCAGAGGCCTTTCCCGGCCCAATCTCAAGTATACCAGCAACAAAGGCCACAACAGTATGCACAGGCCCAAGCTCAAGCACAGGTTAGGGAAGGAGGTCCGCAGAAGAGAGGACCAGCGCCGAGAGGACAAGGTTAGGTAATGGCACTCACTATGGAAGAGCAGTTAACTTCATGTGAAGTAGTGGCAGGTATCATTCTCGTCAACTCTAATTCAGCTTCAGTATTATTTGATTCAGGTGTATTACATTCTTTTTTGTCGGCACGATTTACGACACGAGTTGGTTTGGAACCTGAATCCTTATCAATAAGACTCAATATACTTATTGGTAACTGTATCATGGCAGTCGATAGAGTTTATGCATCGTGTCGATTTATAGTATCCAGGCGAGAATTTCTTGCTAGATTGATAGAATTTCCTATGGGAGATTATGACGTTGTCTTAGACATGGATTGGTTAAGCCCTCGATATGTGACGATAGATTGCCATGCTGGCAATGTTATCTTTCATATTCTCCGAGAAGAAGAATTTTCGTTTTCTAGAGGCGAGCCGAAGTTTTTACCAGCAACCTTGAGAATGGCAGTAGCAAAAGAAGTACGATTCCCTATAGTTGTTAGTGAATTTTTAGATGTATTTCCAGAAGAACTTTTAGGCATGCCACCAAAAAAAGAAATTGAGTTTACTATCGATCTACTTCCCAAAATATCCCCAGTATCAGAGAGAGTCTACAGGATGGCGCCTTCAGATTTAGAAGTCTTGTGCCGAATGAAGAATTGAGAACCAAGGGATTCATTCATGCTAGTGGATCTCTTTAGGGAGCTCCGATGCTACTTGTGAAGAAGAAGGATGGCACATCATGATTATGTGTTGATTATCGTACCCTTAATGCGGTAACCATCAAGAATAAGTATCAATTGCCTCGGATAGATAATTTGTTTAACCAGCTTATGGAGCGAGCGTGTTTTCAAAGATTGATTTATGGTCGGGATATCATCATATCAGAGTCAGAGAGCAAGATATACCCAAGACGACATTCGGATCAAGATATTGCCATTCAGAGTTTCTAGTGATGCCTTTTGGAGCAACAAATGCGCCAGCAGTATTTATGGATCTCATGAATCGTATTTTTATGCCTTACTTGGACAAATTTGTGATAGTGTTCATCAACGACATTTTAGTGTACAGTTAGAGTAAAGTAGAGCACGAGAAGCATCTTCGAGCAGTTCTTCATATTCTCAAAAAGCATAAGTTATATGCAAAGTTCAGCAAATGCGAGTTCTGGATTGATCATATTTCCTACTTGGGCCACATCATTTCCAGAAGTGGAGTGGAGGTAGATCCCAAGAAGATAGAAGCCGTTGAGATATAGCCAGTACCCAGGATAATTGCAGAAGTTTATAGTTTCCTTAGATTAGCGAAATATTACCGACGATTTATGACAGACTTTGCTAGAATTTATGCACCCTTGATGCAACAAACACAGAAGGATGTGCGCTTTGATTGGACAGATGCATGTCAGACCTCTTTTGAGAATCTTAAGCAAAAATTGATCACATTACCTATTTTGATGCTTCTGGACAAGAAAGGTGGATTCACAGTTTATTGTGATACGTCCAGCAAGGGACTGGGATGCATTCTAATACAGCATGACAATGTTATAGCTTATGCATCCTGACAGCTTCGGGATCATGAAAGAAATTATTTGACGCACGACTTAGAGTTAACGGTAGTTATTTTTGCACTCAAACTTTGGAGACATTACCTATATGGAGATCGAATAGAGATTTATACTGATTACAAGAGTTTAAAGTATGTCTTTACCTAGAAGGATCTTAATATGAGGCTAAGAAGATGGCTGGAGCTAATGACAAACTATGATCTTGAACTTTAGTATCATCCTGGGAATGCCAATATGGTAGCAGATACCTTAAGTCAGAGAGCAGAAGCTTATTTTCTCACAGCACATCGAGAGATTTTAGAAGATATTCAAGAGATAGATGTAGAAGTATTGTCTGGCAACGCAATATTGATGACAGGTCTCCAAGTTCAGTCCAGTATAGTAGAAAGAATCAAGATAGCACAGTCAGCAGATGCCAAGCTACAGTGACTCAGAGCATAGTGTAAGACAGGGTGTAGACCCGAACTTAGCATTCCCAATGACGAAACTCTCCGTTTTGGGAATCGTCTTTGTGTGCCTAACGGAGACCTTCGTTGTGAGATTATGTCGGGGACCCATCGTTCATAATATTTAGTGCATCCCGGAGGAACCAAGATGTACAGAGATATTTGTTAGCATTTCTGGTGGAATGTAATGATGTGCGAGATAGCTCAATTTGTTTTTCGATGTTTGGTTTTTTAATAAGTTAAAGCTGAGCATTAGAGACCAGTAGGACTTCTTCAACCTTTACCAATTTTGGAGTGAAGTGGGAGCATATTACTATAGATTTTGTGATAGGTCTACCTAGGTCCCCAGCTGGCAGGGATTCTATTTGGGTAATAGTGGATAGACTCACAAAAGTTGTACGTTTTCTTCCTTTCAGGGTTAGCCAGTCCATAGAACAGTTAGCCGATATGTACATGAGATAGATTATTAGACTACATGGGATACCAGTTAGCATAGTTTTAGATAGAGATTCCAGATTTATATCTCACTTTTGGCAAAGTCTTCAAAAGAGCCTAGGCACCCGCCTGAAGTTCAGTACGACTTATCACCCCAGATAGATGGACAGTCAGAGTGAACCATCCAGACTCTAGAAGATATGCTTCAATCATGTAGCCTTGACTTTGGAGGTTCTTGGGAGGATCATCTGCACTTGGTCGAATTCTCCTAAATAACAGTTTCTAGGCCAGTATCTAAATGGCACCCTTCGAGGCACTGTATGACAGGAATTACAGATCCCCTGTGGCTTGAGATAATATTGGCGAAAGGCAATTGCTTGGTCTCGAGATGATAGCCCAGACAGTTGAAGTAATCAAGCAAGTCCGGAAGCATCTTCAAGTAGCACAAGATTGCCAACGTTATTGGGCCAACACTCATTCGCATCGGCAACCTCTTGAGTTTTCTGTCGGCGACTATGTATTACTTCAAATTTCTTCCACCTATAGAGTAATCAGGTTTGGTGTACGAGGAAAGGTTAGTCCACGCTACATAGGCCCATTCGATATTATTGAGCGAGTTGGAGATGTTTCCTATCATCTTGATCTTTTGTCATCGCTTCGTCAGATACATAATATTTTTTATTTATCCCAGCTATGACGGTATATACCGGATACAATCCATGTCCTAGATCATTCGGAATTAGTTGTTGGTACCAATATTTTGTATGAGGAGAGGCATGTATCTATTTTGGACCGGAGAGAGAAAATTCTTAAGAATCGGACCATTCGTTTAGTCGAGTTTCTTGGGGGCATCACTCACCGGGCGAGTCAACTTGGGAGTGCAAGGATGATATCCGAGCTCGATACCCGTATCTGTTTGACTCGTGAGGTAAACTTGTTCATATATCCTGTACCCTGATCTTGTCTTATACATGATTGCCTTGTTCTAGATGGTTCATAGCTTGTGATTGGCACCCGTACCATGATGCTTGTTTTACTACCTGATTCCTGTAGTCTTCTTGCTAGATCCTATACCTTATTGAAATTTTGAGGACATAATTTTTCTAAGGAGGTAAGAGTTGTGAGACTCGTCTCACTATCGCGTATTTTTTTTATGTTCATATCTTGTATATGTGTGCTATTGCTGTATATTGCTTCCCATATATTTTTCTGGAATTTTCTAGCTACTCTTATGTAATTTTTAGAATTGTGAATAGTGTTAACTACCCTTGTTATATAACCACTCTCTTTCTCTCTCTCTTTTCCATTCTTTTATTTTTTTCTCTTTTTTTTTTCTTTTCCTTTCCTCTCCCCTCCTCCCTAGCCGATAGCAGCCCAGGCCGGTCCCCTTTCCCTTGGTAGTAGTAGTTAGTGGTGGTTTTAGGCAAGTACATCTTGCCTGTGAGAAAGAACTTGCACTTTTTTATTATTATGAATCTCTTGCATTTTATTAGTCTTTATTATACTCTACGAACTCCTCTACATGTTTACTTCTTGGTATTTTCGGTTTTAATAGCTTGGTTGGACTAGATCTACATTCTTGAGTTTTTATGGTTTTGATCTCTTAAAACTTGTTATTTTCTAAAACTATTTATTCTATGTGAGAGAGCATATGATTTCAAGTGGTTTAGAACTTTACTTCTCTGGATTTGGGATAGAAATGAGGATTTCATGGAGGAACTAGATTTCAGACTTGGAGATTTTCCATTACTGAAACTTGTTGTTCTGGGACGAAGGAGTTCTATGTGGCCTGCTTAGCATGCGTCCTGGACTCCTCGCTCCAAACTCAGCATACGACTATCTTGTTAGATGTATGACTGAATCTGCACATGCGTCCCTTGGCAAAATGCATAAAACTTGAACAAAAGAATTTTCTCTAAGTTCCTGATTCAATGCGGCCCAGAGGAGCATATGGCCGAGTCGTCCATGCAGCCCCGAGCTATGCGTCCCTTTTTCTAATGCATGACTCAGCGCCGTCTTAGCTCGATTTCCACTAATTTTTTCTTTTTCTTCCTTGATACGCTTTATTGGTCAGTCACATCGGCCACTTTCCTGACACGCTTTATTGGTTAGTCACATCAGTCATTTTCCTGACCTTGTATTTATTCCCTATCACTCAACCCTTATCCCGAGGAGTGGACCTTATTATGACCCATGTGGCTAGTTTCTTGCATGCAATCACGCCCCAGTTCTAAATATAAGGAACTAAGCCACGTGGCATTCGCCAGCGGGTACACTCCAACGGGCATCACAATCTAATAGACCCGATGGAGTGCACCTAAGGTGTAAAGTACAATAATATAACCCAACATTAAAACTTAAGAAATATAACTAATCTCATCCACAGACATAAGAATATAAAACACATAGAGAAAACTAGTCTACTAATGTGCAGAAAAAAAATAATTCTGGAAATATATCATAATACAACATGGATAGAGTCACACGGGGACAAACCAGCTAATATAAGTACTGAATGAAAGGAAGCAATAAGATAACTAGGGTTGATAACTGCTAACTAAATAATGATACCGGACCCAGGGTGAAGTCACTACCGTTAATCAAGCGAAGTCCTCGGGAAGGATCTCGTCCTCTGCTACAA
Organism: Iris macrosiphon; assembly: GCA_036927795.1. NCBI lineage: Eukaryota > Viridiplantae > Streptophyta > Magnoliopsida > Asparagales > Iridaceae > Iris > Iris macrosiphon. Next base: position 23,849 of record JAYESA010002345.1, read on the forward strand.
GTTCTGCTCCTGGATTTACACCCGGTCCGTACTTCTCCGTGTAGTCCTCCTCGCCTATGCCTGGAAGGACAGGTCCTCAGAGGGACGTAACAAGGTACAAAAATAGCATGCCATAGTAGAACAGAAAGGAAACATGTGATACGTTGTGTAATCTAGAATAACCACCTAAGTGAGACAAAACTTGAGGACAATGTTCGACACATAGGTTTCTAAATATAAATCCGTAGCTCTGAGGCACAGAGACACACGGTGTGTACCCGTAGCTCCGAGTACAGAGACACACAATAAGTACTACGACTCCGGATATAGGATCTCTACGTAAATAAGGATATATATATAGTGCATGCGAAGTAGCCCAAGCGTCTAGTAACTGTCTTCCCCTCCCAATGCGGTCAACGAGACACATCTGCAGCTCAGTGAGCCTGAACCTCTATCTAACAGTCTCGTCATACTAAAGTTACTAGCACCAATATCGATCTTATAGTCATCATAGGTTCCGGTCATGTTGACACTATTAGGATACAGGAAGTCTGGCCCTATGACAATGTCTGAATATGTCCTAGGGTTCCGATGTAACCAAGTAGGTACATAAAGGTATCGAGAAATATCTAACCATCGATACTAGACGTTACCGATGAACGTTTGCACCTAGGTATGACCCAGACGCTAATTAATAATTTCGATCCAGAGCGCACATAATGTATAGATAAAATAAATAAGTAAAACTGGAACTGAGTTACAGAATGGCAAGATATACATGCCTGGATCCGGATGCTGAAGGCGGGGCTCCGGTACAACATCCAAGTCCAAGGAACCCAAAGTACCTAGAGATGATATATAAATTAATTAATAATCTAGCTTGAAACTATCTTAAAGAAGAGATGACAACATGAACTAACATAGGTTTTTATCTCAGTTACCAAACTCACAACTAAGGTACTAACTAGAGGGTTGGCCAAAGTTGACTAGAGAAACGTTATGATAAATATGAATCATCAAATAGCATAACATCTCAAATAATATCCTCAAACACTAATATTCGTCAAGTGTGATTTCGGTAATCTATAAATTATGTTCATCCTCGACCCATACCATCCCTATAATCATAGACATAAGTGCACAAATTAAAATTAGTTGTCACCCCTAAATACGCATAATGTTCACATACTCATCCTCAATCATAACATCAAAGCTACCGAACCAAAATTTATTTGAACAACATCCTCATCATTCATGCATTTTATATATATATATATATATATATATATATATATATATATATA
>JAYESA010002348.1:0-25071 GCA_036927795.1 Iris macrosiphon
CGGCTCGGTCGGCGAGCGTAACGGGTGCGGATACGCGCCCACATCTGCGGGCGCCGAATGCCGATTCGATTTCCTCTTCGGGTTCAGGCTGAGACCCTAAAATTCTTTTTGCTCTTCATTTTTTCATTTAATTTTCTGAACGTTGAAAATTAATTGTCCGTTATTATTTGTTTTGAACCGTTAATATATTTTGTGTCCAGGTTCATTCTCTCATTATCCTGTGTAACGGCTGAATTAATAGAAAAATTAATTCAGACCATTACATATTGGATGGAATATTATATATATGAATGATTTTCTTTGTAAACTACATCAGAAATATTTTCTCCAAACAGTTGCTGCCAACATTCTATTATGTCCAATCTTCGTCGTTTCGCTCGTCTCCAAGCTCTGGGCAGAACTAAGTCCTGGTCGTTCTCTCCGAGTCGTGTGCGGCGACGAGATACCGGTAGTGCGGGGGTTTTACCACTAGGAGCTTCGGAAAACGTCTACACATAGATCCCGAATCAACTCTTAGGGCAGTGCTTCGTGCACGACTTCCCAGAGGCCGGTAACATCAGTCTATTTTATTTTTTATTCACAAAGTTTTTCAATAAGAAAACGACAAATTTTCTAACAATCTAAGAGTTGATTTTTATGTTAGAATTGTTCATCTAAATCTTGCTAGAAAACTTCTGAAATATTGTTAATATACCATTATTTATTCGCTGCTAAAGTGTCACGTCCCAGTCCCAAAATGTCGAGGGACTAGACACGTGGCAATGGCCAGCAGCACACACCGATGGACAAACCCAATTTAATGGATCCATCGGGGCGTACTTAAGCTGTAATACAACAATCAGGGTCTACTAATCTCATCCTCAGAATAAATACAGCAATATTAACAAAAGGAAAAAAATATCATCCAGTCACAAGTAAATAAAATCGGAGAACAACCCGATAAATAGTCTGTTACAATTGTTCATTAAACAAGAAAAAGAGTTTTAATAGCAGCAAGACTGATCATAGGAGAAACATATATTCAGGAGAAATCTTCCGCAATCACCTCGTCCTCGGTTCCTGATTCTGCTCCTGCTAACGCTCATGTTCCGTAGACCTCAGGATAGATATCCTCTGCTAACCCTGGGGACATAATCCAGATCCAGGTCCTCAGGGGACATAGCAAGGTATAGATAATACAAGCCAAAATAAATGCAGTGCAGAAATAAATGAAACAATAGGGTAAACTATATAACCATCTAAGTGATATGCAAGTTGAGAGCATCACTAAAACTCAGGCTGAGACCACTACAAGCTCTGTGTCTGGGAGCCTGTAGCAGAGTTACTATGTATTTTACTATATAATTTACTATATAATTTACTATGTAGTATATATATAAAATCAGCATGTAGCATGTGTGGTCTCTCCCCACCCAATGTAATCACACGTCTCATGTACACGATTGCCTCATGTCCATGTCACGTAAGATCATATCTAATGCAGCAAGTCATATAATATCTATGAATATAATGTCTAAGTCACAATCCTGCAACCTACACAGAATCACCTTGAATATTTCTGGAAGATTCTGTCTCATAAATAGTGTCAAGTGTCCTGGGTATAACGTACTTGATAATCCAAGCACTAGAATGTAAGGGTCACAATATCCATCACTAGGTGACGTTACACAACTCTGCGTACAGTGTTGGCACCCGAATGTGATTCGGAAGCTAAGCAATGTCACACGGTCCTAGGTTAAGCATGTACAACAATGTATAAATAAGTCAAGAAAATAAGTAGCAAAACTGCAGTGTTGGCAAGGTACACTTGCTTGTGGTTCTGGCTCCAACTGTAGCTCTGGTCTCAGTATGATTTGCAGGTACTCCTCCGGTTGCTGAAATAAATATCACGATCAGATTCAGAAAATATCAAATAGCTAGAAACGCCTGTCCTTGAGTCCAATTTGGACACAGGGACAAAAATGACAGTTTCTGGTCAAAGCGGGGTCCACGTGTGGGCCGCTTCACACCAAAAAATGTGTCAGAACCAATGGTCTCCAATTTTGTCAAACTTAGTGTCAACAAGTCCAGAACGATAATACCAACCCAACGGAACTTCCAAAATTGGATTCCGATGAGACGATCATAAAATCGCCCGTCGAGTGGAGCCGTGGGGCCCAAGATATGCGATTTTGTCAACGTTCTCAGAATCGAACCAAACTTGGGTCACAGGACCAGCGTATTGCTACGAGTCCGATGGCGCAAGTTTCATTTCGATCCGACGTCTATACACCAAGTTACAGCGAGATCCAGAACAGGCGGATACGGGGCCTTGTCGGCGGATACGCGTTGATTCCGGTGTGCACGCACATCCAAATCAACTTCTGCGAAATCTTGCACGTCCGTATCAATGGCGCGTGTAAACCTCCTCGACCAGATTTCAGTATTTTTAGGATTATTTTAACAATTTAGGATTTATGGCAATATTTTAATTTATTTTCCTACATATCCTGTTGACTTGTGCACCTGTCCATCTCCTAATTATTTGGAGCTTTAGCTTGACTGTTATCCCCGAACAAAGTTCACATACCTGTCCTAGACATACCAGACTATTTTCCTGAACTTTGTGCAACTCACAGATATGCTAAAATGAGCCTCGTTTGAGACGCATAAATATCGTTACAAAAGCCGTATTTATTTCCTATTTTATTTCCTGCTCTTTACCCATCTCTGTACCCCTAGGGATTTGAGGCCCAACATGCACATGTTTTGCCCAAACAAAAATACGTTAATATTCTACACTGAGTATACTACATTTAGTATATTGACACCGTAGAAAAATTATGGCCCTACCTGCCTCTAAATAATTAGAGAACACCGTGCGTAGTATTTATTAATTAATTAAATACGATGGCCCGTATCACCCCAAAACCAGGTCCAGTCCCTGCCCAGACTCACCCCCACCCCCTCGGGACCCTCACACAGCTTTTTCCTTCAATCCTGTGAATTTTAGCATTTTCAGGAATCAGATGTTTTTCAGACAATTTCGTAAATTGCGCAATTTTCCAAAATAGGACCATTATGCAATTTATGAAATTTCAAGGACCTTCCTGCAAATTTCCCTGCGAGGTGTCACCCCCTCATTGGCCGGTGAACCTGCGCCGTCCATTTGGAGACGGGACCCACCCGAAAAGATCCCGAAAATATTCCGGAAATATCCTACAAATATCCCAAAAATATCTCTAGATATTTTTCTTATTAAAATAATAAAATCTTTTATAAAAGAAAATAAAAGAAAATAAAAAATCAAAACCTAAAATCTACCCCCCCCCCCTCCCCCGCAGCAGAACCCCCCCCTCGCCGCCGGCGCCGAGCCCCGCCCGCCGGAGCTCCCCCTCCGCGCGGCGAGCCACCCCCCCCCCCCTCCTCGCCGGTCTCCCCCGACCCTCCCTCTCTCCTCAGTCTCCTCTTCTCCTCGCCTCCTTCCCTCTCTCACTCTTTTCCTCCGCCGCCGGCTGAGCCCCAACCTCCGCCACCCGACGCCCCTCGAAGCTTCCCCGCCTCCGCCACGGCCTCCCTCTCCTTCCTCTTCCCCCGCTGGCCCCTCTCTCCTCAGCTCCCTCTACCCCTCCCAGCCTCTTCCCTCCACCGCCACCACCACCATCTGTAACCACCATCGACGCCATCTCCGTCGCTGCCCTCCGCCACCCGACCCCTACCCCGCTGGCCTCGACAGCAGCCACCCGACCCCCCCCCCCCTCTGTGCACAGCCACCCTCTCCCCCGAGCCCTCTTCCCTCCGCCAGCGACTTCCCTGACTTCCTCCTCCGACACTCGTCGCCATGCCCTGCCCGGCCGTCCCGCTGACCGACGAGCTCCACCTGAGCGCCTCCGGCGAAGCCCCGGCGAGCCTCCACTGGACTCAGAACGGACACAGCAGTCAGACACAGCCCGGACACGTCCAGGACACAAATCCTGTGTCGAATCGACTCGCGGACACAGGAAAAATTTATTCCACGGAGCCCTGTTCAGGTAACCCGTTCTATCTCCTCATAATTCCGTTTTTAATTCCGTCAGTTGTGACACATAGGCTATGTGACCCCCTCGGTGCCCGTGCAAACCGCTCGGAGCATCGCGTCCTGTGGCGATCGCGGCACGCGATCCAAAAACAGGAAAAACAATGACCCGATTCACCCCGGAACTGAGTACGCCCCGCCAAACGGGACGACTTGGTCGCACGCGGTCTTTACCGAAACATGCGCGTCGTTGATACGGACGTGCGGGATTTCGCAGAAGTTGATTTGGATGTGCATGCATACCGGAATCAACGCGTATCCGCCGACAACGTCCCGTATCTGCCTGTTCTGGAACACGCTGCAACTTTGTGTACACACGTCGGATCGAAACGAAACTTGCGTCATCGGACTCGTAGCAATACGCTGGTCCTGTGATCCAAGTTTGGTTCGATTATGAGAACGTTGGCAAAATCCCGTATCGTGGGCCCCACAAGCTCCACTTGACGGGCGATTTTGTGATCGGCACATCGGAATCCAGATCTGGACATTCCGTTGGGTTCGTATCGACGTTATGGACTTTTTGACACTAAGTTTAGCGAATTTGGAGACCTTTGACCCTGGCACATTTTTCGGTACAAAGCGGCCTACTTGTGGACCCCGCTTTAACCGAAAACTGTCATTTTTGCCCCTGTGTCCAAATTGGACTTAAGGACAGGCATTTCTAGCTATTTGATATTTTCTGAGACTGTTAGTGATATTTATTTCAGCATCCGGAGACTTTCCTTCTGAGGCCATAGTTTCTGACTTCTTGGCATTTGACATCTGGATATTACGTTTACAGCTCTCTTGCCAGGCAAGTATACCTTGTCTTGTTGTACTGTTTAAATTCAGTTATTGTTAGTTACATGTTCTATCTATTTTAATATTATATAAATGTGCGCGTCCGAGAAAACTCGGGTGCAGTTAACGATGGCGTTGACGTTAGGACTTGTGTCTGACCTAGTGTCTAGTAGACCCACCTAAAGTTGTGAAGTTATTGATATAACTTCCCAGACCTTGACACGTATCATTATACGTCACAGAGTGAGTACATGTAGGGACGCGTGCCTCATGCGCGACTGGCCATCAGTGTGAGCAACACGTGTAGCGGTATTTAGCTCAGTTGTTTATTTTATTGAGACTTGCATCATAGTAGGAGGTGTCCACGTCGTTTTCACGACTTGTACATCTATATTGGGCGGAAAAGATACTAGTAGGCGTATGGGACACCCCCCTCCTTGAGTTTTTATCCTTCGTACCATGCTCCTCGGAGATGGTCGATTGCAGAGCTACCCGTGTGCCCGGGGGCATATGACACATATACTAGCCGGTCAGGACGATTGGTGAATTACGTCAGCATATGTCAAGCCTACACATTCCCATGCGTACTACAAGGTCTTTAAATTGCATTCACTTAGATGGTTAGCACACCCCATTTATTTATTCAGTATTTACATTATGGCATGTTATTTTTATGTATCTTGCTATATCCCTCTGAGGACCTGGTCCCCTGCCAGGTGTATATGTTCTTGAGCATTCGCAGGAGAGTAGATCCAGACATGTTACGTATATCCCGAGGAGGTCTTCTCTTTGAGCCTCGTGATTGTCAGACGTTGTTTTTATATGGTGTGTATCTGGTTCCTTTTTATATTCTATTTCGACAGTAGATTTGTTTCCATCTGACTGTCATTCTTAGATATCTGTATTGAGATCTAGTTACATGGTTATTGGTTATTCATATGTTTATTTGATTTCTGTGGATGAGATTTAGATGTTACCCTGTGACTTGTTATCAGTTTTACCACTTATGAATTATTGTTCATTATACAGCGTACGCTCGTATATATGGTTTTCATATATTGGAGTTGCCATATATACAGGCGGCTGGCATGTTTACGTGTCCGAGTCCCACGTATTTTGGGACTGGGGCGTGACAGCGCGCACCTTTCGGTGAAGACCGCATGCGACCAAGTCGTCCCGTTTGGCGGGGCAAACTCAGTTCCAGGGGAAAGCGGGTATTATTTTCCTATTTTTGGATCGCGGTTCGCGATCACTACAGGACGCGACACACCGAGCCGGTTGCACGGGCATCGAGAGGGTCACACAGCCTACGCGTCACAACTGACGGAACATAAAACGGAGCAACGAGGAGAGAGAACGGGTTACCTGAACAGGGCTCCATGGAACGAGGTTTTTTCGTGTCCGCGAAGCGATACGACGCTGCGACACGGTACTGCTGTGTCTGGCTAGGGTTAGGGTTTTGTCAACGAAGACTTCGCCGGAGGTGGCTGGGCTCGTCGGCTACGCTGGGGCTGGGTCGGACGGAGTTCGGTTGCGGCGGATCTCGAGCAGGCGGGGGTCGACGGCTCTCGGGTCGAGCGGCCGGGGTCGGCTCAGGCGCTGCAGGAAGGTCGGCTGCGCTGGTGGCTCGAGCAGGAAGACGGTGGCGCTGTTGCGGAGGACGGCGAGGTCGGAGGAGAAGGGCGGAGGCTCTGGGAGTGGAGGTAGTGGTCGGGTGGCCGGGAATCGGGGCAGCCGGAGGGGAATGAGTTTTATAGAGGGGAAGAGGGAGGTGGAGCGGTGGCGGTTACTGGCAGGGGAGGCGGAGCGGCGTCGGGGAGCGGAGCGGAGGCCATAGCGGGAAGCCGGAGCAGCGCCGGGGAGGCGAGGCGCCACGGCGGTTCAGCCACCGGAGGGGAAACGGGGGTCGGGGTTACATCGGTTAGGGATTTAGGTCTAACAGATTAACGGGTCCGGGTCGGGTTCAGTTCGTATCCGACCCGACCCGTTAAGGATTTGGGTTCGGTTCGGTTTAGCACGGTCCGGTCCGGTTTGGTTTATTTGAAATAAACCGGATTCAGTTCAGGGTTTATTTTGGTTTATTATAAACTTGGTTTTTTTAGGGCTTTAAAAAATGCTTCTGGGGTCCAATAAATTTCCGAAAAATTATCCTATGTCTAGTTTTTTATTTTACACCATAAAATATTTTTTTATAATAATTTAATATTAATAAACATCTTTTAAAAATTATTTAACTTCAAAATACCTAGGTTTTAATTACAGAAAAATGTGAGAAATTAATTTTAAAAATTCCTGAAAAATCAGGGGGTTTACAATCTACCCCCTTAAGAGGATTGTGTCCTCGCAATCAAAGAATAACCGGTCAATAGAGATGATACGGTTGCAAACATTATTTGAAGCTCATCACGATTAAGGAGATCAAGGTTGAGGATTTAAGAAAACACATAGGAAAAATTATTTCCCTAAGCAATGGAAATTATGCAATTTCCAAAAAAAATTCTAAAAAACTACAGTTTTTAGAAAACTAGGTTATCACTTAAGAATATACTAGGTTATCAAATAGGTTATCAATTATTAGCAGGTTAAAACTATCAGGTTAAGTCTAAGGTCACGAACCAACAGGCACAAACTAAAGCAAATCTAGAAACATATAACTACGAAAACTTACGCGCATTAGCTACTCCAAGAGTCTGTGCGTCCTCCAAAGTCATCGCGAAAGCTTGTCCGCGTCCTTGCGGTGGATTCCTCTGCTGCTGCTGGGCCTGCTGGAAGAGTGCTGTTTGTGGTGCCAAGGGTGGCCTCGGCTGATTCCCTCCTTGGGCTTGTGGTCTGACTTCTCCAACTCCCGTCTGTGGTACTCCCAATGCTGGATAGACTGGCCTTGGTGCTGGTAAAGCTTGCATGTTTAATATTAGTGCTCCCTCTCGATGCTGAGGACAATCCTTGGCTAAGTGTTGGTTGGTTCCGCAAATCAAGCATAATCCTAACTTGCGTCTGCAGTCCCTCTCAATATGGCCTACCTTGCCACAGTATTGACATGTAGGTAGTATCTGCGGAGAGGCTCTAGGTGGCTGGTGCAGGTGAGGTCTCTTTGCAGCTTCTTCTTGTGGTGCTCTGGCTGATGTGGAAGACCATTTCAGACTGGTCTCTCTCATGGTGACGCGTTCCATGCGTCGAGCTGCAGTAAGAACGTCCGAGTAAGAGGTAGGTGCGACGGATCCGATGAGTCTCTGTAGCTCAAAATTTAGTCCGTCGAAGAACTTCTCAGCCTTCTCTTCTTCCGTCGGGATCAAAGTAGGGGCAAAGCGACTTAGACGAATGAACTCCGCGTTGTACTCCTCCACTGTCATACTGTCCTGAGTGAGGCGATTGAACTTATCCCGAAGTTCTGATCGAGCGATAGCCGGAATGTACATCTCCTGAAAGAGTCTGAAAAACTCTTCCCAAGTGACTCGGTCTGGTCCGAGCCGTGTCTCCTCAGATAGCCACCAGTGATGCGCATTGTCCGTCAACTGCATTCTAACGGCAGTCATCCAACGTTCTCTTGGGAGCTCAGCTGCTTCCAACTGGTGTTGTGTGTTGGTGAGCCACTCATGAACTTCGGTTGGTCCCTCCTTGCCAGAAAAGGTACGGGGCTTCAGCTGCCGAAAATCGGTGATAGATCCCGTCACTGGTCGCCTAGCTTGTGGGTTCGCCTGCTCCAATACGGTTACTAGGCTGGTCCTCAAGTACTCCACCTCGCGACGCAGAGCCTCTTGTTGAACCTGCTGCTGGGCTTGCATCATTGCGTAGATCATTTGGAATATCCGTTGCCCGTCCATAGGCTGCCCTTGTGGGAATACGGGCATCGGTGGAACGAACTGCAGAGGAGGTGGAATGTCATCACGCCGGAACCTGGAAGTATGCTGGCCCGCTTGATCGCTTTGAGCTGATTGTCCTCGGTCTTCTGGTGTCACTCCTTCATCAAAGGTAACAACAGCATCGTGTGGTGTACCCAAGGGATTCTCGTCTCCGATTCTTGGATCCATTACTCTGCATCAAAATGAACTTATAAGAGGCGCACAGGAATCAAGGCAGGATGCAAGTCAAAAAATTAATTCGAATACGATATAGATATCAAGAACGATTCAAGCAAGTGGATGAGATCCTAAAAACTTATCCTATCTTATTGCAGGCATGTTCGGTCCCTAAGTTGAAACCGAACAATTTAGTCGTTGACCTGCATGGGCCACCACAAAACCATGTCACGCCCCAGTCCCAAAATGTCGAGGGACTAGACACGTGGCAATGGCCAGCAGCACACACCGATGGACAAACCCAATTTAATGGATCCATCGGGGAGTACTTAAGCTGTAATACAACAATCAGGGTCTACTAATCTCATCCTCAGAATAAATACAGCAATATTAACAAAAGAAAAAAAACATCATCCAGTCACAAGTAAATAAAATTGGGGAACAACCCGATAAATAGTCTGTTACAATTGTTCATTAAACAAGAAAAAGAATTTTAATAGCAGCAAGACTGATCATAGGAGAAACATATATTCAGGAGAAATCTTCTGCAATCACCTCGTCCTCGGTTCCTGGTTCTGCTCCTGCTAACGCTCCTATTCCGTAGACCTCAGGATAGATATCCTCTGCTAACCCTGGGGACATAATCCAGATCCAGGTCCTCAGGGGACATATCAAGGTACAGATAATACAAGCCAAAATAAATGCAGTGCAGAAATAAATGAAACAATAGGGTAAACTATATAACCAGCTAAGTGATATGCAAGTTGAGAGCATCACTAAAACTCAGGCTGAGACCACTACAAGCTCTGTGTCTGGGAGCCTGTAGCAGAGTTACTATATATTTTTTATGTAATTTACTATGTAGTATATATATGAAATCAGCCTGTAGCCTGTGTGTCTCTCCCACCCAATGTAATCACACGTCTCACGTACACGATGCCTCATGTCCATGTCACATAAGATCATATCTAATGGAGCAAGTCATATAATATATATGAATATAATATCTAAGTCACAATCCTGCAACCTACACAGAATCACCTTAAATATTTTTGGAAGATTCTGTCTCATGAATAGTGTCATGTGTCCTGGGTATAACGTACTTGATAATCCAAGCACTAGAATGTAAAGGGTCACAATATCCATCACTAGGTGACGTTACACAACTCTGCGTACAGTGTTGGCACCCGAATGTGATTCGGAAGCTAAGTAATGTCACACGGTCGTAGGTTAAGCATGTACAACAATGTATAAATAAGTCAAGAAAATAAGTAGCAAAACTGCAGTGTTGGCAAGGTACACTTGCCTGTGGTTCTGGCTCCAACTATAGCTCTGGTCTCAGTATGATTTGCAGGTACTCCTCCGGTTGCTAAAATAAACATCACGATCAGATTCAGAAAATATCAAATAGCTAGAAACGTCTGTCCTTGAGTCCAATTTGGACACAGGGGCAAAAATGACAGTTTCTGGTCAAAGCGGGGTCCACATGTGGGCCGCTTAGCACCGAAAAATGTGTCAGAACCAATGGTCTCCAATTTCGTCAAACTTAGTGTTAACAAGTCCATAACATTGATACGAACCCAACGGAAGTTCCAGAATTGGATTTCGATGAGCCGATCACAAAATCGCCCGTCAAGTGGAGCCGTGGGGCCCACGATACACGATTTTGTCAACGTTCTCAGAATCGAACCAAACTTGGGTCGCAGGACCAGCGTATTACTACGAGTCCGATGGCGCAAGTTTCGTTTCGATCCGACGTGTGTACACCAAGTTACAGCGAAATCCAGAACAGGCGGATACGGGACGTTGTCGGCGGATACGCGTTGATTTCGGTGTGCACGCACATCCAAATCAACTTCTGCGAAATCCTGCACGTCCGTATCAACGGCGCGCACCTTTCGGTGAAGACCGCACGCGACCAAGTCGTCCCGTTTGGCGGGACAAACTCAGTTCTGGGAGAAAATAGGGTAATATTTTTCTGTTTTTGGATCGCGGTTCGCGATCACTACAGGACGCGACACACCGAGCAGGTTGCACGGGCATCGAGAGGGTCACACAGCCTCCGCGTCACAACTGACGGAACAGAAAACGGAGCAACAAGGAGAGAGAACGGGTTACCTGAACAGGGCTCCGTGGAACGAGATTTTCCCGTGTCCGCGAAGCGATACGACGCTGTGACACGGTACTGCTGTGTCCGGCTAGGGTTAGGGTTCTGTCGACGAAGACTTCGCCGGAGGTGGCTGGGCTCGTCGGCTACGCTGGGGCTGGGTCGGCAGGAGTTCGGTTGCGGTAGATCTCGAGCGGCCGGGGTCGGCTCAGGCGCTGCGGGAAGGTCGGCTGCGCTGGTGGCTCGAGCAGGAAGACGGCGGCGCTGCTGCGAAGGACGGCGAGGTTGGAGGAGAAGGGCGGAGGCTATGGGAGTGGAGGTGGTGGTCGGGTGGCCGGGAATCGGGGCAGCCGGAGGGGAATGGATTTTATAGAGGGGAAGAGGGAAGTGGAGCGGTGGCGGTTACTGGCAGGGGAGGCGGAGCGGTGCCGGGGAGCGGAGCGGCGGCCGTTGCGGGAAGCCGGAGCGGCGCCGGGGAGGCGAGGCGCCACGGCGGTTCAGCCGCCGGAGGGGAAACGGGGGTCGGGGTTACGTCGGTTAGGGATTTAGGTCTAGCGGGTTAACGGGTCTGGGTCGGGTTCAGTTCGGATCCGACCCGACCCGTTAAGGATTTCGGTTCGGTTCGGTTCGGTTTAGTACGGTCCGGTTTGGTTTACTTGAAATAAACCGGGTTCAGTTCAAGGTTTATTTTGCTTTATTATAAACTTGGTTTTTTTAGGGCTTTAAAAAATGCTTCTGGGGTCCAATAAATTTTCGGAAAATTACCCTATGTCTAAATTTTCATTTTACACCATAAAATATTATTTTCATAATAATTTAATATTAATAAACATCTTTTAAAAATTATTTAATTTTAAAATATCTAGGTTTTAATTACAGAAAAATTCCAGAAAATTCCAGAAAAATGTGAGAAATTAATTTTAAAAATTCCTGAAAAATCAGGGGATTTACATAAAGAAAAAAAAAATTAAACCGTTTATTATATATATATTTCTCATCAATTAGGTTAATATTTGTTGCATATTCTTGCTACATAACCGATTTTTTTTTTTGCATTGTTTAATTCATAATATTGTAGCAACATATTATTGGCATAGTAACATAAAATTTTCTGGAACAAAGTTGATTAATAAATTAAAAGTTAATAGTTACTGTAGCATAGTTGATAATTTATCAATTGAAAATTTAAAAATTTCTGACTACAGCAAGCTTTAACTTGTAGAAAATTATTCTTACTGTAGCCAATATTGTTAAGTTGCAGTAGTTTAATTTTTATTCTAGAAAATTCAATTTGCTTAATATTTACCATAGCAAATTTCTGATTATTTGTTTACTTATCAAGTTGCTTATTATACTGTCAAATTATAAATTTGCTTAAAGTGTTTTAAAAATTGTTAGCACATTTGATAATTTTGTCAATTGTAATTTTTTATCACAAAATTCCTTTTAATTGTAACATACAATTTGCTTCATTTTTAATCACTTAGTATTTTGAAAGCAATGTAGGACCAAAAGAAAATAGTTTAGTAAAAAGGAAATTACAAATAAAATCTTCAAATCTAAAGTTTCAAAGTAGAGACAAACTCAGACACAAGCCGAAAGGGTCCTTCTGTCAACCGGGTGTAAATAGCCCTAAACGACACGGTACTTAAGAGTCTTCGGACCGTCGCTAGCTGGGAACCGGCCCCTACAGCTAACCTGAGTTGATCAACACTTGAAAAACTAAAGATTTAAGATTGATAAGCAAAGTCCACCTAAACTATTATCTTAGACATTGTTATTAAATAAATTTATATTTTTGAGACTGCAAACATGACTGGTAAGGAAGAATCCTCTACTGCAAAACCTGTTAAGTTTGATGGCTTATACTTTAAAAGATGGCAGAGCCAAATAAAATTTTGGCTCACGACCTTAGGACTTATTTCAGCCATTGATGGGTCCACACCCATCACAAATGATTCTGATGATACTGAGTCTGACATAGGAGTGTCCACTTCCTCGAAACCAAAAACCCCTAAAGAGATAGACTTCCACTGCTTTCATAGAATTCTAAGCGCATTATCTGAATCCTTGTATGATATATTTTTTGAATACAAGAGCGCTAAAGAACTTTGGAAAGCCTTGGAAGATGAATACGGCTGTGATGATGCCGGAATAGGAAGGTTTAATTCTTCAACCTTTAATAGGTATTTCATGGTAGATAACAAGCCAATAAATGACCAACTCCATGAATTCCAAGCAGGGCCGGTCCTGAGCTCACAGGAGTCCGGGGCGAACTTTCAAAATGAGGTCCCATACATAATGTAAAAAAAATAAAATAAAAGTAAAATAAAAAATATGCCTCCACCAAGATTTGAACTAGAAACCTCTTGTGTGCAGGTCTAATGTAATAACCACTATACAACAATTGTTTTGTTATAAGAATGGTCCATGGTAAATACTAGTTCTATTTTCGGTACAAAATTATTTATATATTTAAAAAAAAAAATTGGGCCCTTCTGGCCCATGGGGCCCTGGGCGGTCGCCCTGTCCGCCCTGGGCCAGGGCCGGCCCTGATTCCAAGAATACCTTAGGCATATTCAAGCCAAAGGCACATCTTTTTCCAATGAGCATAAAATAGCATGCCTAATAGACAAGTTACCTCCCTCCTGGTCTGATATTTCTAAGGAACCTATTCATACACAAGAAGATCTTACCTACAATCAAGTCCTAAAGAAAATTAGAACCGAAGAACAAATTAGATTGAGGTCTAAGCCTAAGACTGAATCTAAAGCTAAGGTAAACCTTGTAGAAGGCCAAGGAAAATCCAAATCTAATTTTCATTATAAATCCAAAAAAAAATTCTTCAAGAAGAAGAAAAACTTTCAGCCTAACCATCAAAACCATCATCACCAAAACCATAAACCTAGAAACTTCAGTCAGACTCAGGGTCAAAAGAGATTTTGTTTTGTGTGTGGTAAAACAAACCATATGGCCACCAACTGCTACCATAGGAATAAGGAAGCTGTCCAGACCTCCTACAAAGGAAAGGACTCAGTTAGACCAGAAGCGAACATGCTTCACAAAGGTTCTTCGAGTTCCTTCAGGTCTGTAAGCTTTCAACCCTTTATTAACCTCTCTTACCATTCTGATGATTGGTGGTTGGATTCTGGAGCTAATGTTCACGTTTCGTTTGATCGCTCCTGTTTCTCAAACTATCAGGAATCAAGTGGAGGAGGTGTGATCCTAGGAGATGGCTCAACGGCACAAATTATTGGAAGAGGAAAAGTTGACCTGAAGATGACATCAGAAAAAATTTTAACTCTTCATGATGTTCTTCATGTGTCGTCTGTCAGGAGAAACCTAGTTAGTGGATCCCTTCTTGTAGCCTCAGGATACAAAATTGTAATGGAGGTAAATAAAGTAGTATTTTCTAAGTATGACTCCTTTATAGGAAAAGGCTTTGTAAAAGACGGTCTTTTTATTTTAAGCACAATGAATAAAATTTCTGATTGTTCTCTCATTGTCTCTAATATAGAATCTTCAAATGTTTGGCATGGCAGACTAGGTCATGTGAACCTAGGTTCTATTAAAAGAATGATGACTTTAGATCTTATTCCCAAGACTCCAATAGATGACAAACACAAATGTGAGATTTGTGTTCAAGCCAAACACACTAAATTATCATTCAAATCTGTAGAAAGAAATTCTGACCTTCTAGAACTTATCCATAGTGATGTATGTGACTCAAATAAGATTTTGACCAGAGGCGGTAGAAAATACTTTGTTACGTTTATAGATGATTATTCAAAGTATTGTTATATCTACCTTCTCAAAACCAAAGATGAAGTTCAAGATAAATTTAAGGTCTACAAATCTGAAGCTGAGAATCAATTAGAAAGGAAGATTAAGATCCTTAGATCTGATCGTGGTGGAGAATATACCTCAAACGAAATGATTAACTTCTGTGAAGAACATGGAATAATTCATGAGGTAACTGCTCCATATTCACCTCAGTCTAACGGAGTTGCTGAACGCAAGAACCGCACTCTGTTAGATATGGTGAATGTCATGCTTCTCAGCTCTGGTGCTCCTGATAACTTGTGGGGAAAAGCTCTTTTAACTGCCAGTTACATTCTTAATAGGATTCCTAGTAAGACAAAAGATAAGACTCCCTATGAGCTGTGGAAAGGTAGAGCTCCTAGGATTAATTACCTTAGAGTTTGGAGATGCCTTGCTAAAGTCGGAATTCTCGAACCTAAAAAGAGAAAGATTGGTCCCAAGACTGTAGACGCTGTTTTCATAGGATATGCCTTAGACAGTGTCACGTCCCGCACCCGAAAATTTGGGCACGAGTGCGTGGGTACATCCAGCCTACGCCGCAGAGTCGGCGGTAGTACGCTGTCTAGGTCAAATCCACAGTTAACTAATCTAGCTCATTCACAAATAAAATAGGCAAGATAATAATGGAAAAAAGATGCTTAAGATTTCAAATGAAATAAATGTGACAACAGATCAAATGTCTAATACAGAATCCAGAAATGAAATCGGGGACAAACCCGATTACTAAGATAAAGAGCATGAAATAAAATAGCTACTGCTAACTACTCTGCAGCAGTGGTTTCCTGGGTGGGAGCTGGTTCCTCATAAGTGTCATCTGTTCCCTCATAGGGGCCATAATATGTAGGGGCAAGGTCCTCATCATCGCCTAAATCAACGGATCCAGTCAGGAAAGGAGCAAAGTACACAATGCACAACAAGATTAAACTAAATATTTATGACAATTAGACTGAGTATCATATTGAGAATATGCATAAAATAAACAACAATAACTAAGAGTTAATGCTATAAACAGGGATATGAGAAAACAGGAATAAATAAGACAGGAAATGAAACTACAACAGTCAGCAAGAACTATAACAAGACCAGAAGCTATCTGTGTGAACTTGTGTTTGTTTTAGAATACATAGTTGGCATGTAGGGGTTTATAAGGCTAATCCGGCCGTCATAAACGGCTATTAAACAGGAATAATCGAGAGCCGGCTGAGGGTACAGTCGCGTACCAACAGCTATTAAACACGGCAGGGGGAAGGGTAAACTACATGCCTTCTAGTATTCTCCCACCCGACATAAAAAACAAGACATGAACTCCAGTATTCAAGACATAAAATCCAGTATTCTAACACTACGTGTAATCATCAAGGGTACTAGTAGAGCAGGGAATTAATTATCACAATATAAAGATTAAACTTGAAGTGCAGGTACTTGCCTGTTGTTTGGATCCAAATATAGTTTGTATCTCGGAGAAATTTTCCAGAAATGAGTCCAAATGCTGAAATAAACATTACCATCATGCTCAGAAGATGTCAAATAGCTAGAAATGCCTGTCCTTGGGTCCAATTTGGAGACAATGACAGAAACGGCAGTTTCGGGTCAAAACGGGGTCTGCCGGAGGGCCCGCTTTGCACCGAAAAACGTGTCCGGGTCAATGGTCTCCAAATTTGCCAAACTTAGTGTCAACAGGTCAGGAACGATGATACGAACCCAACGGAACTTCCAGATTTGGATTCCGATGAGCCGATCACAAAATCGCCCGTCGAGCGGGGCCTGTGGGGCCCACGACACGCGATTTCGTCAACGTTCTCAGAATCGAACCAAACTTGACCCACAGGACCAGCGTATTGCTACGAGTCCGATGGCGCAAGTTTCGTCTCGATCCGACGAGTGTACAAGAAGTTAGGGCGAATTACAGAAAAGTCGGATACGGACGATGTCCACGGATACGCGTTGATTCCGGTGTGCACGCACACCCGAATCAGCTTTCGCGAAATCCCACACGTCCGTATCGACGCTGCGCACGTATCTGCGAAGACCGCACACGACCAAGTCGTCCCGTTTGGCGGGACGTACTCAGTTCCGGGGTGAAACAGGGTCTGGTTTTTTCTGTTTTTGGATCACGGTGTGCGATCACCACAGGACGCGATGCCCCGAGCAGTTTGTCCGGGCACCGAGAGGGTCATACAGGGTTCACAACGCAATTTACGGAATTGAAAACGGAGATACAGGGTGCAAGATACGAGTACCTGAACGAGGCTCGAAAAATCGGAAAATTTCCGTGTCCGTGTCGTGTCCGACACGACACGAAGAATTGGGATTAGGGTTAGGGTTTCGTTCTGGACGGCGGGGGCCGGCCGGAGGCGCGCCGGAGAGGGCCGGGGAGGGTTCGTCGGGGCGAGGCGGAGCTGCTGGCGGTCTGTCGGCGCCGGATTCCGGCGGAGGCGGCTGCCAATGCTGCTGCTGCAGTGTCGGGCGCCGGAGGGAGGTCGACGGCGAGCTGGGCACGGCGAGGGAAGGGGGAGGAGGAGGAGACGGAGCCGGGGAGGAGGGCGGCGGTGCTGGCCGGGGGACTGCGGGCTCAGGCGAGCGGCGCGGTGCGGTGGCTGGGCGAGCGGAGGCGAGTGGGTCGAGGGGGCGGCCGGGGGCGGCTTTAAATAGGGGGGTAGGGCGGAGCCGTTGGGCGGAGGAGGCGGAGGAAAAAGCGGGGGTCGTGGAGGGCTAGGCGCTGCGGGGCGTCGCGTGGCCGGCCGGAGCGGCTGAAAACGCGGCAGCGCGTCGGGGACGAGGGGGCGTGGGGGACCGGGTCTCCGGGTCGGAGGCGGGTCGGGTCCGGGCAGACCCGACCCGACCCGGTAGGAGAACGGGCTGGGTATAGCACTGGGCTGGGCCGGATCAGGCCCAACGGGCCGAAAAAAATATTAATAATAATAATAATGATAATAAAACAGTTTAATTAAATAATTAATCAATTAAATAGTTTATAGGCATTTAAAAATAGGTCTGAGGCCCAATAAATTTCAGAAAAATTACCCTAAGTCAAATTTTTTATTTTACACCCAAAAATGTTATTTCCATGATATTTTAATATTATTTATTAATAATTAAAAATCATTCAATAATTAAGAACCCTGATTTTAATTACAGAATATTCCCAGAAAATTTCTGAAAATTGTGAAAAATCCTAGTTTTAATAATTTTAAAAATTCAGAGGGTTTACAATCTACCCAACTTATAAAAATTTCGTCCTCGAAATTTAAGAATAGCCATGGCACGAAAGGAAAGGCCGAGAATTAAAATATACCTCAGGGTTCAAAAAGGTAAGGGTAGCGTTCTCTAATCTCGTCTTCTCGCTCCCAGGTGGATTCGCCGGGAGAGTGGTGCTTCCAAGCTACGCGAATAAGGGAAATAACCTGGTTCCGTAGAACTTTCTCCGATCGATCCAGTATCTCCACGGGTTGCTCTTGGTAAGTCAAACTTGAGCCTACTTCGAGCTCTGAGTGATCCAAAATGTGGCTGGGATCTGACACGTATTTTCTCAGCTGCGACACGTGGAAGACGTTATGGACCCCATCCAGAGAGGGTGGCAATGCCAGACGGTATGCCACTTCTCCGATTCTCTCCTGTATGCCAAAAGGTCCAATAAATCTTGGGCTGAGTTTTCCACTTCTTCCGAACCTAATGGTGCCACGTGTCGGAGAAATCTTCAGGAATACCAGTTCTCCAACCTTTAATAAAGTCATAATCAAGTCTTAGTTCCATAGTCAAAATGTTTAAATTAACTTGAATTTCATAAATTTAATTACCTCAAATTCCAAGGGCCTTCGGTGGCTATTTGCCCAATGTCGTTGCCTGTCTTGAGCCACTCGAAGTCTTTCTCTTATTTGTTTTACCTTCTCAGTTGAATCGATCACCATCTCAGGTCCCAGTAAGGCTCTTTCTCCTACGTCGTCCCATGATAGCGGGGTACGACATCTTCGTCCATACAAAGCTTCAAATGGAGTCATCTCAATACTTGCTTGGTAACTGTTATTATAAGAGAACTCCACAAGATGTAGATAGTCTTTCCACGATCCTCCAAAATCCAGAACACATGTACGGAGCATATCTTCAAGGGTCTGGATTGTACGTTCCGATTGTCCATCTGTTTGGGGATGATAAGCTGTGCTGAATTTGAGTTGAGTCCCCAAGCTGGCTTGTAAGCTCTTCCAGAAGTGAGAGGTGAATCTTGAATCTCGGTCGGAGACAATACTTACTGGAACCCCATACAATTTGACAATATGTCTGATATATAAATCTGCCAACTTTTCTGTAGATAGCCCTACTTTGAAGGGTAGAAAATGTGCAGATTTGGTCAGTCTATCTACTATCACCCAGATTGCATCCTTACCACTAGGTGTCCTTGGAAGCCCAGAAACAAAATCCATTGTAATATGTTCCCACTTTCACTCCGGAATGGGTAGTGGTTGAAGCAATCCCCCAGGTCTTTGTCTTTCAGCCTTGACTTGTTGGCATACTAAGCAACGAGATACGAATCTGGCTACTTCTCTTTTCATGCCATGCCACCAAACATGCGTCCTCAGGTCCTTGTACATCTTGTTGGCTCCTGGATGTATAGAGTATTGCGATCTGTGCGCTTCTTGCATAATTTCTTCCCTTATGTCTCCTTGAGGTACACATAATCTATCTCCATGCCTCAGTGATCCATCTTCATGAACTTTGAAATCCTCCACTAATCCAGCTTGCACTTGACCTCGAAGGCTTCGCAGGCCTTCGTCTTGAAACTGAGTCTCCTTGATCTTATCTATTAAGGTAGACTGAATCTGCAAGTTCATCATTTGGCCTTCTTTTCCTGGGATAATTACCTCAATACCCAAACTTTCTAAGTCCTCGAGCAAGTGTCGGTCCATAGTCAAGTACATCGCCATAGGATATCTGCTTAGAGCATCAGCAACTACATTGGCCTTCCCAGGATGATATTGAAGGGTGATATCAAAATCTTTCATTAGCTCCAGCCACCTTCTTTGCCTCATGTTCAGCTCTTTCTGAGTGAAGATATATTTTAGACTTTTATGGTCTGTAAATATTTCCACCTTTTCTCCATAAAGATAATGCTTCCATAGCTTAAGAGCAAAGATAACAGCTGCCAATTCTAAATCATGAGTTGGATAGTTCTTTTCATGAGGTCGAAGCTGTCTAGAGGCATATGCTATCACCTTCTTGTTCTGCTCCAATACATAACCTAGACCTTTTCCAGAAGCATCACTATATATAGCGAATCCTCCGGTTCCAGATGGTAAGGTCAGAATAGGGGCAGTTGTCAGCCTTTTCTTTAATTCTTCAAAAGCATACTGACATTCATCAGTCCAGATGAACTCTTCATCCTTCCTTGTTAATTTTGTCATGGGCTCAGCAATTCTAGCAAAGTCCTTCACGAACTTCCGATAGTAGCCAGCTAGTCTCAGGAAGCTTCTAATTTCTGCTACAGAGTCTGGAGTGGGCCATGATTCAACTGCCGCTATCTTCTTAGGATCTACTGCTATTCCATCTCCAGTCACAACATGTCCCAAGAATTCTACTTTGTCTAGGAAGAATGCACATTTAGATAATTTTTCATAAAAATTTTCCTTCCTCAAAGTCTCCAATGCCAGCCTCAAGTGTTCTTCATGTTCTTCAGGAGTCATGGAATAGATCAAAATATCATCAATAAAGACCACTACAAATTTGTCTAGGTATGGCTGGAAGACTCTGTTCATTAAGTTCATAAAAACTGCTGGAGCATTCGTCAACCCGAACGGCATCACTAAGAATTCGTAGTGTCCGTTCCGGGTATTGAAAGCAGTTTTAGGGATGTCTTCCTTCCTCACCCTTACTTGGTGGTAACCAGACCTCAAGTCAATCTTTGAAAATATCCGAGCTCCACTTAATTGATCAAATAAGTCATCTATCCTGGGTAGGGGATACTTATTCTTAATTGTTAAGGCATTCAAGGCTCTATAGTCAATACACATTCGGGATGTTCCGTCCTTCTTAGGCACAAATAATACTGGAGCTCCCCAGGGTGAGACACTAGACCTAATGAAGCATTTGTCTTCTAACTCTTTAATCTGCTCATTTAGTTCTATTATCTCCTTCTTGTTGATTCTGTAGGGATTTTGAGATACTGGCGCTGCTCCCGGCACTAAGTCAATAGAGAATTCAACTTCTCGGTCTGGGGGTAAGCCTGGAAGATCCTCAGGGAAGACATCAAGATATTCAGAGATGATAGGTAGTGGCAATTCTTCTGGTATTAGGGCTCCACAAATTTTGTAACTACCCATTTCTCTAGAACCTCTAGCAAATTCAAATTCTGGCTTGTCAGGGGGCCTGAAGATTACACTACCTCTGTGACAGTCTATAGTGGCATGGTGTTGACTCAACCAATCCATACCCAGTATAATATCAAAACTGGGAACTAGCATTACGAGTAGCCTAGCATATAGTTCTCTTCCACATAATGTAATAGGACAATTGTTACATGCATCACTAACCGGGATGATTCCTCCACCGGTAATGATCTTATAACAATTCCTAAGGGGTTCAGTGATCAAGCTATGCTTCATAAGGAAATCTACTGACATGAATGAATGTGAAGCTCCAGAATCAAATAAAGTAATGGCTGGTATTGAATTTATAAGCACAGAACCTGTGATCACGTCTGCTGTGGCTTCAGCTTCTTCCAGAGTCATTGCATAAGCACGGCCTTGCTGCGGTGCACTCCTCTGTTGCTGCTGTTGGTGCTGAGCAAAGCGTTGTTGTTGAGTTGGAAGCGGGGGTCCCCTCTGCTGTGCTGCTGGGGGTCTGGCCTGGACTGGAGCCTTTGGTGCAGCTGGGCGTCCTTGAGCAGCAGGACAGTCCCTCATTTGATGCGCTGCTGAGCCGCAGTAGAGGCAGGCACCTAACCTCTTCCTGCAGACTTGCCAAGTGTGACCTGGTTTTTGGCAAAAGTTACAAGCGGCAGCTTGTTGGTTCTGTCCTTGAGCCTGGTGTTGGGGTGCTGGAGCTCGAGGGAGAGGACGCTGAGTTTGCTGCGGGGCCCTCTGCTGTTGTTGTTGTTGGAATGGGCGTTTGTTGGGTCCCGCATTTCCGGTATCTCTCTCTCGCTTTAGTTTATGCCCCATGTCTCTCTCAACGTCTTGTGCCACGCTCAGGATTTCCTCGTAGGTGCGAGCTCGGCTAGTGGTGACAGCAAGGCGAGTATCCGGAGACAGCCCCTTCTTGAATCTACGGGCTCTGTCCTCCGGGGTACGAACCATGTACTCTGCAAAGTGGCTCAACCTGCTAAATTCAGCAGTGTACTCATCAATAGATAGGTTACCTTGTTCCAGTCTATCGAATTGGCTTTCGAGAGCTTCCCGAGCCACTTCGGGGTAGAATTTCTCCTTGAATAGCCTCTTGAAGTCCTCCCAGGTGAGGTCAGGAGCAGATAGTTGGGGTTCATTTATGAACCAGGTCCGAGCTATGTCGAACAGTTCCAGGCTTGCGGACTCCACTTTGAGATCATCAGGGACCCGAGCAGTCTTCAGGAGTCTCTCGATATTCTCTATCCACTCATCGGCATAGAGAATGCCCTCAGTTCCGTAGAATTCCAGGGGTTTAAGGTTCTTGAAGTCTTTGACACTCCCTGGCCTCTTGTGTGGCGACTCCTGGGACCTAAGAGCTTCTGAGAGGCTGGTTCGTAGAAGTGCAGTCTGTTCTTTCTGGGATTCTACGAGTCCCTGGAACACTCCGAGTAGCTGTGTCCCATCTAGAGTAACTGCTGGAGTAGATGGAGGCGGCGGGAGTGCAAGAGTTTCGGGCACATTCTGCTCAGCTGGTTCTGATGTGCCTCCTACTATGTTCCTTGTCTGGACCATTCTGTAAGATTAAGGGATAGGAAGATCAGAATAGATTACTTGGAAATCAAGGGCGATAGAAAAATTGATTAGGAATGATATCAAGAATTGAAATGAAGATCCTATGATGTGAATGAGCTTTTCCTAGAATCCTCAATCTTATTCCATACCCTGTCCTAGGGTATTACCCTATTTAAGGATACTAGACCTGCATGGGCCACCATAAAAACGTGTCACGTCCCGCACCCGGAAATTCGGGCACGAGTGCGTGGGTACGTCCAGCCTACGCCGCAGAGTCGGCGGTAGTACGCTGTCTAGGTCAAATCCACAGTTAACTAATCTAGCTCATTCACAAATAAAATAGGCAAGATAATAATGGAAAAAAGATGCTTAAGATTTCAAATGAAATAAATGTGACAACAGATCAAATGTCTAATACAGAATATAGAAATAAAATCGGGGACAAACCCGATTACTAAGATAAAGAGCATGAAATAAAATAGCTACTGCTAACTACTCTGCAGCAGTGGTCTCCTGGGTGGGAGCTGGTTCCTCATAAGTGTCATCTGTTCCCTCATAGGGGCCATAATATGTAGGGGCAAGGTCCTCATCATCGCCTAAATCAACGGATCCAGTCAGGAAAGGAGCAAAGTACACAATGCACAACAAGATTAAACTAAATATTTATGACAATTAGACTGAGTATCATATTGAGAATATGCATAAAAGAAACAACAATAACTAAGAGTTAATGCTATAAACAGGGATATGAGAAAACAGGAATAAATAAGACAGAAAATGAAACTACAACAGTCAGCAAAAACTATAACAAGACCAGAAGCTATCTGTGTGAACTTGTGTTTGTTTTAGAATACATAGTTGGCATATAGGGGTTTATAAGGCTAATCCGGCCGTCATAAACGGCTATTAAACAGGAATAATCGAGATCCGGCTGAGGGTACAGTCGCGTACCAACAGCTATTAAACACGGCAGGGGGAAGGGTAAACTACATGCCTTCTAGTATTCTCCCACCCGACATGAAAAACAAGACATGAACTCCAGTATTCAAGACATAAAATCCAGTATTCTAACACTACGTGTAATCATCAAGGGTACTAGTAGAGCAGGGAATTAATTATCACAATATAAAGATTAAACTTGAAGTGCAGGTACTTGCCTGTTGTTTGGATCCAAATATAGTTTGTATCTCGGAGAAATTTTCCAGAAATGAGTCCAAATGCTGAAATAAATATTACCACCATGCTCAGAAGATGTCAAATAGCTAGAAACGCCTATCCTTGGGTCCAATTTGGAGACAAAGGCAGAAACGGCAGTTTCGGGTCAAAACGGGATCTGCCGGAGGGCCCGCTTTGCACCGAAAAACGTGTCCGGGTCAACGGTTTCCAAATTCGCCAAACTTAGTGTCAACAGGTCAGGAATGATGATACGAACCCAACAGAACTTCCAGATTTGGATTCCGATGAGCCGATCACAAAATCGTCCGTCGAGCGGGGCCTATGGGGCCCACGACACGCGATTTCGTCAACGTTCTCAGAATCGAACCAAACTTGACCCACAGGACCAGCGTATTGCTACGAGTCCGATGGCGCAAGTTTCGTCTCGATCCGACGAGTGTACAAGAAGTTAGGACGAATTGCAGAAAAGTCGGATACGGACGATGTCCGCGGATACGCGTTGATTTCGGTGTGCACGCACACCCGAATCAGCTTCTGCGAAATCCCACACGTCCGTATCGACGCTGCGCACGTATCTGCGAAGACCGCGCGCGACCAAGTCGTCCCGTTTGGCGGGGCGTACTCAGTTCCGGGGTAAAACAGGGTCTGATTTTTCCTGTTTTTGGATCGCGGTGTGCGATCACCACAGGACGCGATGCCCCAAGCAGTTTGTCCGGACACCGAGAGGGTCATACAGGCTTCACAACACAATTTACGGAATTGAAAACGGAGATACAGGGTGCAAGATACGAGTACCTGAACGAGGCTCGAAAAACCGAAAAATTTTCGTGTCCGTGTCGTGTCCGACACGAAGAATTGGGATTAGGGTTAGGGTTTCGTTCTGGACGGCGGGGGCCGGCCGGAGGCGCGCCGGAGAGGGCCGGGGAGGGTTCGTCGGGGCGAGGCGGAGCTGCTGGCGGTCGGTCGGCGCCGGATTCCGGCGGAGTCGGCTGCCAATGCTGCTGCTGCTGCTGTGTCGGGCGCCGGAGGGAGGTCGACGGCGAGCTGGGCACGGCGAGGGAAGGGGGAGGAGGAGGAGACGGAGCCGGAGAGGAGGGCGGCGGCGCTAGCCGGGGAGGAGGGCGACGGCGCTAGCCGGGGGACTGCGGGCTCAGGCGGGCGGCGCGGTGCGGTGGCTGGGCGAGCAGAGGCGAGTGGGTCGAGGGGGCGGCCGGGGGCGGCTTTAAATAG
>JAYESA010002351.1:0-25035 GCA_036927795.1 Iris macrosiphon
CATGCATAGATCATTGGGCGGAGAGGACGACTAGTAGGCGTATGGGACACCCACCTCCTTTATTTAGCTTCTACGTTCTTCGGAGCGATATGGACGATATACTATTCAGCTTCCACGTTCTTCGGAGTGATATGGACGATATATTATGCAATTTCCACGTTCTTCTGAGCGATATAGATGTTATATGCCTACACCTACCCATACGTACCAGCGTTATCCTCAAATTGTATTCACTTAGATGGTTAGGTCACCCTTGAGTTTTTACAGTATTTACTTTATGGCATGCTTTTATGTATCTTGTTAAGTCCTTCTGAGGACCTGGCCCTTTCCAGGTGTATTGTTCATGAGTATTTGCAGGAGCACAGATCCGGACTGGTTGTGTACGTTCCGAGGAGGTCTTCTCTTCGAGCCTTATTATTTATTAGTTGATGTAGTTATTTTGTTCTAGTTGGTAGTGGATTTGTTTACATACAACTATCATCTTTTGATACTTTACATTGAGATTTAGTTACATAGTTATTGGTTATTTATCTATTTATGATTTCTGTGGATGAGATTTAGTTATACCCTGTGACTTGTGACATATTTACCACTTGTGGATTTGATATTCACAATACAGCGTACGTATGTGTTATGATTTTCCTATATTGGAGTCTCCATATACATACGGCTGGCATGGTTACGTATTCCTAGTCCTACGTATTTTGGGACTGGGGCGTGACATAAAGACAGTAAAGTAAAGCAGTAAAGTAGAAAAAGAAAACAAACGCAAAGACCAAGAAGTATACTGGTTTCCCACTGAGAGGACTAGTCCAGTCCCGAGAACTCAAGCTCAGAGTTTTATCCACTATAATCACCAATAGCGAATCACAATCTTTGTTCCGAAGGCTTGCCACTTCTTTACACCATGAAGTTTAATTCGAAGTCTTGCAACTTCACAACTTAGAGAGAGAGTAACTGATGGAACAAAGCTCTTTACAACTCTAAAGACTTCTAGACAGAGATTGCATTTGGCACTAGAAAAGCTAGAGAGTTGCTCTTTGAGATAAGAAAGTTAAGGCTTTAGAGGTTTGCTCACAATAGGATAGAAGACTCAAGAATGGTTGAATGAGTAAGAATGAAGAATTTTAATCCTATTTATAGGATGTAGGCAAACAGAATTTAGCCAGAATTCAGATGGGGTTTAATTCAAATTTTCAACAGTTAGGTCAAGAAATCATGAGCTATTGATCTGGTTGATTTTATACCAAAAGGTTAATCGAGTTCGGTCTGAGTTTGGCACAAGTTCGGCCCAAGTTCGGTCTCTTAGTATGGTAGACTTTGTAAATGAATATGGCCTAATTTGGTGGATAGGTTCTTTGGTTCATTTGAGTGGACTAGGTATCTGGGTATTGGTACTTGGGATTTTCTAGTGTGACTCAGCTTACATCAGTCCTAGACTCAAATAAATAAAAGATTATATTTGAATAGACGTAATACAGACGACATATAAAAGCAGTGTTGAGGCTTTAGATCATGATATATCAATGCATGGTTTAGTTAACTATCAAAATCAAGATGACTGAGACCGGATGGGCCAACAATCTCCCCTATTTTGATAATTGATAAACTATGAATGATACTGCAAGTCTTTGATATGCAAGGCTCCCCCATAACTATGGAGCAGTTGATATGCTGAAGACAACGCCTGTCAAGTATCATCTTATTTGCTAGTATCATGTATGTCTTTCTCCCCCGTTGTCATTTGATCAAAATGGCATGCACCCCCAAAATCGGTGAGATGACAAGAAAAACAAAAGACTAAAGTGTATACAAGATAATATATAATGACAAAAGAAAATTTTGCATTAAACTTTTATTCATTTGAAAGAAAACATACAAAAGTGGATATGTAGTGAAAACATCATATAGAGCATCTAAAATTAAACTTTTTAAATATTTAAATCCATTAAGTAACTAGTTGTCATGTTCATCATCTTCATCATCCGGTTCAACTATTCTGTTTGGATCAAAGAAGGCATCAGTTGGATCTAAATATTGCTGAACATAAGGGTGATCAATACGAAATCCTTGTTGATTCAGATTTTGGAGAATCGGAAAAGGTCTGGCTGGGTGCTTAGATAGGGTATACTGGATGTCTATCAAAGTGTTGCCAAAAGCCTGAGTCTGAAGAGTTTGGCGATGATCAGTAGCACAATTGTGTATATCTTCTTGGTGGAAGCAATCACGCAACAGATTAAAAATAAACTCTAAGGTTTGCGGTTGTTCATCAACATGAGGGACAGAATCAACAGGATGAGTGTTGGAATTTGATGATGAGTTATAAGGTAGAAGCATAGTTGGCTCAATTCTCCGAATTCTATTGAGATATAAAGGTTCCTCAAGATTTGGATAAGTATCCAAAGGAATGTCAAAATAGCTGAAAATGGTTAGCAAGTACATGGCGTATAGTAGTGGACGCACTTTCTTGCGACATTGAACCATTTGAGATAAGATGGTATGGGAAACATTGAAGTTAATGCCAAAATACAAGTGATATAAGTTTGACATTTCTAGATAAAAGACCTCATCAAATTAAGTCTTCTTAGGTAGAAAAGTTGAAAAAATAATACGATGTATTTCAAAGAAGTGACCATTCAAGTATCTGGCATAAAATTTTCCATATGGATATTCAAGAGGGTACAAAGGATATTCTTGAAAGAATCTAGGGTTAAGCCATTTTCGAATTGAACTTGCATGATGTTGACTAAGGTTTATCCATCAGCGAGAATGCGTAGGATTTCATACAAGTCATTCGCATCGAATTCAATTGGGATGCCATGAACCCTAGATAAAATAGTATCATGTTCATATGTTAAGTTACAATAGAATATTTGAATAACATTGGTATAAATTTTGGTACAGGTTGTAACAATTTCTTCAAGTTAAAGTTTTTGAAGAGTAGGTAGATAGTCTTTGTGTTGAGAAAAAAATCAATAGGATGGCCAAAACAGATGTGTCTCTTGGAGAAGTCATTAAACCAATCATTTAAAATTTTGAGGCTTCGAAAGATGAAATCGTCGAATTCTCCTGAGTTTGGCATATTGGGACAAAAAAGAGAGCCGAAAAAGGAATCTTGTTTCCTTTTAGGGGCCATTGGGAGAGGATGTAGGAGGAAAAGCTAAGGTTTTATTTGTGGAGGAGGAATGATTTTCGTTGGTCTGAATAAATGAGCAACGAAATGATCTATATATAGAGTAGCAGAAACCTAAATTAGGAAGAGAATTAACATAGCATATTCTGGAATTAAACTAACCGAGTTCGGTCCGAGCTCGGCCCAAATTCGGTCCAAATTCTATTGACATACATTTCCAGAATCTCAATGTAACTTTAATCGATATTATGTCTTTCTTGACTTGATATAAATACAGAATAATAAGTGTTGAACTTAAATCGTACGTTTTCAAGAGTTTAAATCATCTCGGAGTAGCTGTAGAGGCCGAATCCCAGTTAGCGGTGGTCCAAAGATACTTAAATACCGTGTCGCTTAAGGTTATTTACACATTTTTGACAGAAGGGCCCTTTCGGCTTGTATCCAAAAATTTAAAAAATTTAAAAAGTATGACGAAAAAATTGTAAAGCATCTTATGATTCTTATATTTTATCAGAATCCAAAAGACCTAATTCTCTACAGATAAAGTTGAATCGATCTTCAGCAAAAGGTTTAGTAAAGATGTCTGCTAATTGATGTTCCGTGTCCACATACTCTAAACAAATATCTCCGTATAATTGATGATCCCTTAGAAAATGATGACGAATTTCTATGTGCTTAGTGCGTGAGTGGCATACTGGATTTTTAGTGAGATTAATGTTGCTAGTGTTATCACAGAAAATAGGAATATTCTTATAGTATAGATTAAAGTCTTCTAGGGTTTGCTTCATCCACAAAATTTGAGCACAACAACGTCATGCGATGATATACTCTGCCTCTGTTATTGATACTGCAACAGAATTTTGTTTCTTGCTAAACCAGAAGACTAGAGACTTTCCTAGGAAATGACACGTACCGCTTATGCTTTTTTGATCGACTTTGCGTCCAGCAAAATCAGCATCCGAGTAACCAGTAAGGTCAAAGGACATGGTTTTGGGATACCATAAGCCTGCCGACAAAGTCCCTTTAAGGTATCTAAAGATACGCTTAACTGCGTACATATGTGATTCCTTAAGATTAGCCTGATATCTAGCACAAAGACATACAACAAACATAATGTCTGGGAGACTAGCAGTTAGATATAACAAACTACCAATCATACCTCAATACTTACGTATGTATATTGGTTTACTGCTATCATCAAGGTCAAGCTTAGTGGATGTTGCCATTGGAGTTCCGATAGGCTTTGTATTGTCCAGGTCAAACTTTTTGAGCAAACCCTTCGAGTACTTAGCCTAATGGATAAAAGTTTCTTATGAATCTTGTTTGATTTACAATCCTAGGAAGAAAGCCAGTTCTTCCATCATGCTCATCTCAAATTCACTCTGCATACACTTAAAAAACTCGTTGCATAGCATCTCATTAGTAGATCTGAATATGATTTCATCAACATATATTTGCACTAATAACAAAGAATCAGTAGAAGATTTTATAAAAATGGTAGTATCAATTTTTTTTCTTTTGAAAAATCGTTTTCAAGTAGAAAGAAGCTAAGACGTTCATACCAAGTACGAGGGGCTTGTTTGAGTCCGTATAGAGCCTTTCGTAACTTGAATACGTGGTCAGGGTGTTTGAATCTTCAAAACCAGGGGATTATTTGACAAAAATATCTTCTTTGATAACTCCATTTAGAAAAGCACTTTTAACATCCATTTGAAAAAGTTTGAAGTTATGAAAACTAGCAACAGCGTAAAGCATTCGGATAGATTCAAGTCTAGCAACAAGAGCATAAGTCTCATCGTAGTCAATACCTTCCTCTTGGTTGCATCCTTGAGCTACGAGACGTGCTTTGTTATGTGTAACTGAACCATCCTCATTTAATTTATTTCGAAAAACCCATTTAATACCAATAATCGGATAATCACTAGGTTTAGGAACAAGTTCCCAAACTTGATTGCGTTCAAATTGGTTGAGTTCCTCTTGCATAGCAAAAATCCAAAATTTATCAGCAAAAGCTTCATCAGTATTTTTAGGTTTTATTTAAGAAATAAAAGCAATATTTACAATGATATCTCTATTTGAGGAACATGTACTTACACATTTCGATACATCACATATTACCAAGTCTTCAGGATGATCTGTAGAAAACTTTAGTCTCCTTGGCAGACTTTCCGGATGACTTGTACTGTTTGTATCTTCTGATGTCTTGTTGGTTGCGGGTTGACTACCTTCATCGTCGCTTTCGTTTAGTACTTGAGTGTTGTGTTCATCAAATATAACATTGATTGATTCTTCAACAGTCAATGAGGTTTTGTTGAATACTTTGAATCCTTTACTTTTGGCGGCATAACCTAGAAAAATACCTTCAACGGCGTTGGAGTCAAATTTTCCTAGATTATCTTTTGTATTAAGAATAAAATATTTGCAGCCAAAAACTTTAAAGTAACTAATTATGGGGATTTTATCAAACCAAAGTTCATAGGGGATTTTCTTCGATATAGGTCGAATAAGCACCATATTCAAAACATGGCATGAAGTACTTACAGCTTTAGCCCAAAATTTATTTCGAAAGGTTATACTGATTTATCATGACTCTAGCCATATCGCCAAGAATCCTATTCTTCCGCTCTACAACACCATTTTGTTGTGGGGTTCTAGGACAAGAAAATTCATAAAAAAACTATTTTCATTGCAAAAACTTTTGAAATCACTATTTTTAAATTCGCCTCCATAATTACTTCGTATATGAGTAATCATGAAACCTTTTTCGTTTTGAACATTTTTGCAAAAAGTGACAAATTCAGAAAATGCTTCATTCTTATTTGCAAGAAAATAAACCCATGTGTATCTAGAAAAATCATCAACAATAACATAATCATAAACCTTACCGCCAAGACTGGCGACTCTATTGTGTCCAAACAAGTTCATATGCAAGAGTTGGAGAGGTCTAGAGGTACTTACAGAGTTGATTGATTTAAAGGAAGATTTAGTAGCTTTATTCTTTTCACAGTCAGCACATACCATATCTTTCTTGAAAGTAATCTCTGGTAAGCCTCTTACGAGTTTTTTTGTAGATTGTCTTGCACACATATGCCATAGCCAGTTGTCATCTTTATTGGCGTATAGATATTTGCCTGCATTGTCAGTGTCTTTTGTAAGATAGAAAATATATATATTGTCTTACATGATCCCTTCAAAGATAACCTTACCAGTGGATCTTTCATAAATAGAATATTTATTTTTAACGAAGTTAATACCATAACCATGGTCAGCTAGATGACTGATGCTGAGTAGGTTATATTTTAATTTTGTTACTAGACAAACGTCTTTTATAAAAGGATAGGGAGGAACACATATATTACCATTACCAATAATGTATCCTCTTAGGTTATTACAGAATGAGACATAATCTTCTTTCTTCATTGATAGCATTGCAAATAGGTTAGCATCACCTGTCATATGTCATGAGCAACCACTATCGAGAATCCACTTGCTTCTAGCATGAGAGGGTTGGTCCACCTACAAAACGAGTTGTAGATGTAACCCTTGATACCCATTTTCTTGAGGGTCCTGCTGTGTTAGTTTTTGGTATACATGCATAAACGTTCATATATACTAATTTTCTTGTTTACAGAATCTAGATATATGTCCTTTCTTACCACAGTAGTGACATATAGCTATATGATTGATGCTTGGTGCAGCA
The DNA here is from genome assembly GCA_036927795.1 of Iris macrosiphon. NCBI lineage: Eukaryota > Viridiplantae > Streptophyta > Magnoliopsida > Asparagales > Iridaceae > Iris > Iris macrosiphon. The sequence continues at coordinate 6,834 of JAYESA010002351.1, forward strand.
TGATAGATATGATTATGTGAAGCAGTTCTTTGTGGTCTATATGGATAGAATGCATGAGTGTGTGGAACATTTTTTTGTGCTCTTCTATAATAGAATGCATGATTGTGTGGAATATTTCTTTGTGGTCTTCTATAATAGAATACATAATTATTTTTGGTTCTATGTGTATGATGATTGCATGAACTGTTATGCATGTAGGTTAAGAGCTGTAAGCCCCTGATTTTTCAAAAAATATTAAAATTGGGATTTTTCACAATTTTCTGGAATTTTCTGGGAATTTTCTGTAATTAAAATCAGGGTTTGAATTATTACCTAATTTTTATTTGATGATAAACAACATTAAAATATTATGAAAATAATATTTTTGGGTGTAAAATGAAAAACTGGACTTAGGGTAATTTTTCGGGAATTTATTGGACCCCGGACCTATTTTAAAACACCTAAAAACTATTTATTTATTTAATTATAATTAATTAATTATTTATTATTATTATTATTATTATTATTATTATTATTTCTATTATTATCAGCCCAGCCCGGCCCGTTATCCGGCCCGACCCAGCCCATTGGGCCGAGCCCAGCCCGCCTATGCTAGAGGGTCGGGTCGGATCCAACCGCCGCCCGACCCGACCCGAACCGCCTACCCTCACCCCCCTGACCCAGTCGACCCCGCTCCGCGTCCGGCGCCGCCGCCCGCGGACGCCGCCGCCCGCGGACGCCGCCGCTCCGCCCGGCCACGGCCCCGCACAGCCCGCGCTCCTCGGCCACGTAGCCCCCGCCCCGCGCTGGCCGCCGCCTTGCTCGGCCTTCCAAACCTCCCCCCTTCCCTTTAAAACCCGCCTCCGGCGCCCCCCGACTCCACCCTAGCCCCGCCGCCGCCGTCCCTCTCCGCGCCGGCCGCCTCGCCCTCTCTCCCCCGCCTCACCTCGACCCACGCCGGCAGCCCGCCTCGCCGTGCCCAGCCCCCTTTCTCTCCTCCTCCTTCTTCCCAGAGCTCCGCCCGCCTCCCAGAGCTCCGCCGCCGCCGGCCAACGCCTCCGCCCCGCCCCGGCGAACACCCCCCGACCGCCTCCGGCCAGCCAGCGCCGCCGCAGCCTCCGGCCGGCCCGCCGTAGCTTCAAAACCCTAACCCTAATTCTGCTGTTTTGTGTCGACGTGTCGGACACGACACGGACACGGGATTCTTCGGGGTTTTCAACCCAGTTCAGGTGCGTGCAGTTTCTGACTCGTAGCTCTGTTTCCAATTCCGCAAATTGCGTTGTGAAGCCTGTACGACCCTCTCGGTGTCCGGATAAACTGTTCGGGACATCGCGTCCTGTGGTGATCGCACACCGCGATCCAAAAACAGGAAAAACCAGACCCTGTTTCACCCCGGAACCGAGTACGTCCCGCCAAACGGGACGACTTGGTCGCGTGCGGTCTTCGCAGATACGTACGCACCGTCGATACGGACGTGTGAGATTTTGCGAAAGCTGATTCGGGTGTGCGTGCACACCGGAATCAACGCGTATCCGCGGACATCACCCTATATTCGGCTTTTCTGTAATTTACCCTAACTTCGTGCACACTCGTCAGATCGAGACGAAACTTGCGCCATCGAACTCGTAGCGATACGCTGGTCCTGTGGGTCAAGTTTGGTTCGATTCTGAGAACGTTGACGAAATCGCGTGTCGTGGGCCCCACAGGCCCCGCTCGACGGGCGATTTTGTGTTCGGCTCATCGGAATCCAAATCTGGAAGTTCCGTTGGGTTCGTATCATCGTTCCTGACCTGTTGACACTAAGTTTGGTGAATTTGGAGACTTTTGAACCGGACACGTTTTTCGGTGCAAAGCGGGCCCAACGGCGGACCCCGTTTTGACCCGAAACTGTCGTTTTTGCCCTTGTCTTCAAATTGGACCCAAGGACAGGCATTTCTAGCTATTTGACATCTTCTGAGCATGATGGTAATGTCTATTTCAGCTTTTGGACTCATCTCTGGACTTTTTCCCCAAGAACCAATTTAATCAGATCCAAACAACAGGCAAGTACCTGCACTTCAAGTTAATCTTTATATATTGTGATAATTAATTCCCTGCTATACATGTACCCTTGATATTTACACCTAGTGTTAGAAATGTTGAATTTCATGTCTTGAATATTGGTAGTTCCTGTCTTGTTTTTCATGTCGGGTGGGAGAATACTAAGGAGGCATGTAGTTTACCCTTTTCCCTGGATTGTCTAATAGCTGTTGGTACACGACTGTCCATCAGCCAGATCTCGATTGTATTGTCTAATAGCCGTTCATGACGGCCGGATTTAGATTTATAAACCCCTACATGCCAACTATGTATTCTAAAAACAAACACAAGTACACACATATAGTTTCTGGTTATTTCTTGCTGGCTATTGTAGTTTCATTTCCTGTTTCATTTATTTCTGTTTCTCATATTCCTGTTTACAGCTAACTCTGAGATAATAACGTTCTGCTAATGCTGTTTCTCAACATGATATCCAATATTTAATTGTCATAAAATATTTAGTTTAATCTTGTTGCGCACTGTGTACTTTGCTCCTTTCCTGACTGGATCTGTTGTTTAGGCGATGAGGAGAACCTTGCTCCCACCTATTATGGCCCCTATGAGGCAGCAGGTGATACAGTTGCAGAGCCAGTTCCCGCACAGGAAGCTACTCCTGCTGAGTAGATAGCAGTAGTTATCTTAGTTTTGCTCTTTATCTTAGCAATCGGGTTTGTCCCCGATTTCATTCTGATTCCTGTACTAAAATATTTGAATCTGTTGTCACATTTATTCCAGTTGCAATCTTAAGTTTCATTTCTCATTATTTATTATCTTGCCTATGTTATTTGTGAATGAGCTAGTTAGTAAATCTGGATTTGACCTAGACAGCGTACTACCGTCGATTCTGCGGCGTAGGCTGGACGTACCCACGCACTCGTGCCCGAATTTTCGGGTGCGGGTCGTGACACGTTTTTATGGTGGCCCATGCAGGTCCTATCCTAAAATAGGGTAATACCCTAGGACATGGTATGGAATAAGATTGAAGATTCTAGGAAAAGCTCATTCACAGTATAGCGTCCTTATTTCAATTCTTGATATCATTGCTGCTCAATTTTTCCTATCGCCTTTGATTTCCAAGTATTCTATTCTGATCTTCCTATCCCTTAATCTTTCAGAATGGTCCAGACCAGGAACACTGTAGGAGGCACATCAGAACCAGCTGAGCAGAATGTGCCCGAGACTCTTGCACTCCCGCTGCCTCCATCGGTTCCGGCAGTTACCCTAGATGGGGCACAGCTGCTAGGAGTGTTCCAGGGATTGGTGGAATCCCAGAAAGAACAGACGGCACTTCTGCGGACCAGCCTCTCAGAAGCTATTAAGTCCCAGGAGTCGCCACTCAAGAGGCCAGGGAGTGCCAAAGACTTCAAGAATCTAAGACCCCTGAAATTTTACGGAACTGAGGGCATTCTCTATGCCGATGAGTGGATAGAGAATGTCGAGAGACTCCTGAAGACTGCTCGGGTTCCCGATGATCTCAAAGTGGAGTCCGCAAGCCTGCAACTATTCGACATTGCTCGAACCTGGTTCAGAGATGAACCCCAACTATCTGCTCCTGACATCACCTGGGAGGACTTCAAGAGGCTATTCAAGGAGAAATTCTACCCCGAAGTGGCTCGGGAAGCTCTCGAAAGCCAATTCGAGAGACTGGAACAAGGTACCCTAACTGTTGATGAATATACTGCTGAATTTAGCAGGTTAAGCCATTTTGCGGAGTACATGGTTCGTACCCCGGAGGACAGGGCCCGTAGATTCAAGAAGGGGCTGTCTCCGGATATTCGCCTTGCTGTCACCACCAGCCGAGCTCGTACCTATGAAGAAATCCTGAGCGTGGCACAAGGCGTAGAGAGAGATATGGGGCACAAACTGAAGCGAGAAAGAGATACCGAAAATGCGGGATCCAACAAACGCCCTTTTCAACAACAACAGCAGAGGGCCCCGCAACAAGCTCAACGTCCTCTCCCTCGAGCTCCAGCACCCCAACACCAGGCCCAGGGACAGAACCAACAAGTTGCTGCTTGTAACTATTGTCATAGACCAGGCCATACTTGGCAAGTTTGCAGAAAGAGGCTAGGTGTTTGTCTACTTTGTGGCTCAGCAGCACATCAAGTGAGGGACTGTCCCGCTGCTCAAGGACGCGGACAGGCTTACGTAATGACCGTGGAGAACGCGCAAACTCTGGAAGCAGCTAATGCGCGTAAGTGATTCGTAGATATCTCTCCTAGTATTGTTTTCGTGCCTATTGGTTCGTGACCTCAGCCCCAACCTAGTAATTTTGAACTTGCTAAATACCTGGTATGCTTTTAAATTTGATAACTGTTTTAGAGGATTTTGCTATTGTGCTTATTTTGTGTTATTTTGTGAACTTCAATAATTTGTACCTCCTTTTCATCATCATCTAGCGCACTTAATTTTGCTGAACTTGACTTATGCTGCTATTTTATAGCCTAGTTTTGCAAGCTTACCCTTTATCGGGCTTGTTCATGACACATGTATTATTGAGGCCTGATCAACCCCACTAATACAAGTGTCTACTCAGAATCAGTGTACTACGGTCTGATCAACCTTAGTGCATTTTGATTCGCACTTCGCATGACTACTTATGTGGATTGAGGTATAGTCGACTAGTCTACTTGCCCCTAAATACGTCCGAGCATATCGTTTCAGCATTACCAGCATAGAACCTCGATCCTTAACCGCCTGACAATTCCCATTAGAATTCCTGAAAAACGCCTTGATCCCTATACCTCTGTTCTACCACCTCACCCTTAAACTCTTTATTATTGATTCTCGTCTTTCCTCATTTCGGAAAGACAAAGACCTGTGGTTGGTATAAGTTGATTTGTAGTGCTAGACATACCCCTCAGACCGGACGAATTGATGACAACCCTTTATGACTAAGACAAGACCCTATGTGCTGTGTTCTGTGTTGCAGACTTAAGGATTTAATACCATGATCTATTAAGTTGAGACCTAGCTTTACTAGTTGTACAGCCTTAGAGGATATGGGTAGAATCCTAAGTTGGGTAGCGACCGCAATGTTCACCTAAGAGAAACCGTTATACTGTGACCAAGTGAGTTTGGACAGAGAGAACCCTGCCATAATTTAAATTTCGAGGACGAAATTTTATAAGTTGGGTAGATTGTAAGCCCCTGATTTTTCAAAAAATATTAAAATTGGGATATTTCACAATTTTCTGGAATTTTCTGGAAATTTTCTGTAATTAAAATCAGGGTTTGAATTATTACCTAATTTTTAATTGATGATAAACAACATTAAAATATTATGAAAATAATATTTTTGGGTGTAAAATGAAAAACTGGACTTAGGGTAATTTTTCGGGAATTTATTGGACCCCGGACCTATTTTAAAACACCTAAAAACTATTTATTTAATTATTAATTAATTATTTATTTATTATTATTATTATTATTATTATTATTATTTCTATTATTATCAGCCCAGCCCGGCCCGTTATCCGGCCCGACCCAGCCCATTGGGCCGAGCCCAGCCCGCCTATGCTAGCGGGTCGGGTCGGATCCAACCGCCGCCCGACCCGACCCGAACCGCCTACCCTCACCCCCTGACCCAGTCGACCCCGCTCCGCGTCCGGCGCCGCCGCCCGCGGACGCCGCCGCTCCGCCCGGCCACGGCCCCGCACAGCCCGCGCTCCTCGGCCACGTAGCCCCCGCCCCGCGCTGGCCGCCGCCTTGCTCGGCCTCCCAGACCTCCCCCCCTTCCCTTTAAAACCCGCCTCCGGCGCCCCCCGACTCCACCCTAGCCCCGCCGCCGCCGTCCCTCTCCGCGTCGGCCGCCTCGCCCTCTCTCCCCCGCCTCACCTCGACCCACGCCGGCAGCCCGCCTCGCCGTGCCCAGCCCCCTTTCTCTCCTCCTCCTTCTTCCCAGAGCTCCACCCGCCTCCCAGAGCTCCGCCGCCGCCGGCCAACGCCTCCGCCCCGCCCCGACGAACACCCCCCGACCGCCTCCGGCCAGCCAGCGCCGCCTCAGCCTCCGGCCGGCCCGCCGTAGCTTCAAAACCCTAACCCTAATTCTGCTATTTTGTGTCGACGTGTCGGACACGACACGGACACGGGATTCTTCGGGGTTTTCAACCCAGTTCAGGTGCGTGCAGTTTCTGACTCGTAGCTCTGTTTCCAATTCCGCAAATTGCGTTGTGAAGCCTGTACGACCCTCTCGGTGTCCGGACAAACTGTTCGGGACATCGCGTCCTGTGGTGATCGCACACCGCGATCCAAAAACAGGAAAAACCAGACCCTGTTTCACCCCGAAACCGAGTACGTCCCACCAAACGGGACGACTTGGTCGTGTGCGATCTTCGCAGATACGTACGCACCGTCGATACGGACGTGTGAGATTTTGCGGAAGCTGATTCGGGTGTGCGTGCACACCGAAATCAACGCGTATCCGCAGACATCACCCCGTATCCGGCTTTTCTGCAATTCATCCTAACTTCGTGCACACTCGTCAGATCGAGACGAAACTTGTGCCATCGGACTCATAGCGATACGCTGGTCCTGTGGGTCAAGTTTGGTTCGATTCTGAGAATGTTGACGAAATCGCGTGTCGTGGGCCCCACAGGCCCCGCTCGACGGGCGATTTTGTGTTCGGCTCATCGGAATCCAAATCTGGAAGTTCCGTTGGGTTCGTATCATCGTTCCTGACCTGTTGACACTAAGTTTGGTGAATTTGGAGACTTTTGACCCGGACACGTTTTTCGGTGCAAAGCGGGCCCAACGGCGGACCCCGTTTTGACCCGAAACTGTCGTTTTTGTCCTTGTCTCCAAATTGGACCCAAGGATAGGCGTTTCTAGCTATTTGACATCTTTTGAGCATGATGGTAATGTCTATTTCAGCTTTTGGACTCATCTCTGGACTTTTTCCCCAAGAACCAATTTAATCAGATCCAAACAACAGGCAAGTACCTGCACTTCAAGTTAATCTTTATATATTGTGATAATTAATTCCCTGCTATACATGTACCCTTGATGTTTACACCTAGTGTTAGAAATGTTGAATTTCATGTCTTGAATATTGGTAGTTCCTGTCTTGTTTTTCATGTCGGGTGGGAGAATACTAAGGAGGCATGTAGTTTACCCTTTCCCCTGGATTGTCTAATAGCTGTTGGTACACGACTGTCCATCAGCCGGATCTCGATTGTATTGTCTAATAGCCATTCATGACGGCCGGATTTAGCCTTATAAACCCCTACATGCCAACTATGTATTCTAAAAACAAACACAAGTACACACATATAGTTTCTGGTTATTTCTTGCTGGCTATTGTAGTTTCATTTCCTGTTTCATTTATTTCTGTTTCTCATATTCCTGTTTACAGCTAACTCTGAGATAATAACGTTCTGCTAATGCTGTTTCTCAACATGATATCCAATATTTAATTGTCATAAAATATTTAGTTTAATCTTGTTGCGCACTGTGTACTTTGCTCCTTTCCTGACTGGATCTGTTGTTTAGGCGATGAGGAGAACCTTGCTCCCACCTATTATGGCCCCTATGAGGCAGCAGGTGATACAGTTGCAGAGCCAGTTCCCGCACAGGAAGCTACTCCTGCTGAGTAGATAGCAGTAGTTATCTTAGTTTTGCTCTTTATCTTAGCAATCGGGTTTGTCCCCGATTTCATTCTGATTCCTGTACTAAAATATTTGAATCTGTTGTCACATTTATTCCAGTTGCAATCTTAAGTTTCATTTCTCATTATTTATTATCTTGCCTATGTTATTTGTGAATGAGCTAGTTAGTAAATCTGGATTTGACCTAGACAGCGTACTACCGCCGATTCTGCGGCGTAGGCTGGACGTACCCACGCACTCGTGCCCGAATTTCCGGGTGCGGGTCGTGACACGTTTTTATGGTGGCCCATGCAGGTCCTATCCTAAAATAGGGTAATACCCTAGGACATGGTATGGAATAAGATTGAGGATTCTAGGAAAAGCTCATTCACAGTATAGCGTCCTTATTTCAATTCTTGATATCATTGCTGCTCAATTTTTCCTATCGCCTTTGATTTCCAAGTATTCTATTCTGATCTTCCTATCCCTTAATCTTTCAGAATAGTCCAGACCAGGAACACTGTAGGAGGCACATCAGAACCAGCTGAGCAGAATGTGCCCGAGACTCTTGCACTCCCGCCGCCTCCATCGGTTCCGGCAGTTACCCTAGATGGGGCACAGCTGCTAGGAGTGTTCCAGGGATTGGTGGAATCCCAGAAAGAACAGACGGCACTTCTGCGGACCAGCCTCTCAGAAGCTATTAAGTCCCAGGAGTCGCCACTCAAGAGGCCAGGGAGTGCCAAAGACTTCAAGAATCTAAGACCCCTGAAATTTTACGGAACTGAGGGCATTCTCTATGCCGATGAGTGGATAGAGAATGTCGAGAGACTCCTGAAGACTGCTCGGGTTCCCGATGATCTCAAAGTGGAGTCCGCAAGCCTGCAACTATTCGACATTGCTCGAACCTGGTTCAGAGATGAACCCCAACTATCTGCTCCTGACATCACCTGGGAGGACTTCAAGAGGCTATTCAAGGAGAAATTCTACCCCGAAGTGGCTCGGGAAGCTCTCGAAAGCCAATTCGAGAGACTGGAACAAGGTACCCTAACTGTTGATGAATATACTGCTGAATTTAGCAGGTTAAGCCATTTTGCGGAGTACATGGTTCGTACCCCGGAGGACAGGGCCCGTAGATTCAAGAAGGGGCTGTCTCCGGATATTCGCCTTGCTGTCACCACCAGCCGAGCTCGTACCTATGAAGAAATCCTGAGCGTGGCACAAGACGTAGAGAGAGATATGGGGCACAAACTGAAGCGAGAAAGAGATACCGGAAATGCGGGATCCAACAAACGCCCTTTTCAACAACAACAGCAGAGGGCCCCGCAACAAGCTCAGCGTCCTCTCCCTCGAGCTCCAGCACCCCAACACCAGGCCCAGGGACAGAACCAACAAGTTGCTGCTTGTAACTATTGTCATAGACCAGGCCATACTTGGCAAGTTTGCAGAAAGAGGCTAGGTGTTTGTCTACTTTGTGGCTCAGCAGCACATCAAGTGAGGGACTGTCCCGCTGCTCAAGGACGCGGACAGGCTTACGTAATGATCGTGGAGAACGCGCAAACTCTGGAAGCAGCTAATGCGCGTAAGTGATTCGTAGATATCTCTCCTAGTATTGTTTTCGTGCCTATTGGTTCGTGACCTCAGCCCCAACCTAGTAATTTTGAACTTGCTAAATACCTGGTATGCTTTTAAATTTGATAACTGTTTTAGAGGATTTTGCTATTGTGCTTATTTTGTGTTATTTTGTGAACTTCAATAATTTGTACCTCCTTTTCATCATCATCTAGCGCACTTAATTTTGCTGAACTTGACTTATGCTGCTATTTTATAGCCTAGTTTTGCAAGCTTACCCTTTATCGGGCTTGTTCATGACACATGTATTATTGAGGCCTGATCAACCCCACTAATACAAGTGTCTACTCAGAATCAGTGTACTACGGTCTGATCAACCTTAGTGCATTTTGATTCGCACTTCGCATGACTACTTATGTGGATTGAGGTATAGTCGACTAGTCTACTTGCCCCAAAATACGTCCAAGCATATCGTTTCAGCATTACCAGAATAGAACCTCGATCCTTAACCGCCTGACAATTCCCATTAGAATTCCTGAAAAACGCCTTGATCCCTATACCTCTGTTCTACCACCTCACCCTTAAACTCTTTATTATTGATTCTCGTCTTTCCTCATTTCGGAAAGACAAAGACCTGTGGTTGGTATAAGTTGATTTGTAGTGCTAGACATACCCCTCAGACCGGACGAATTGATGACAACCCTTTATGACTAAGACAAGACCCTATGTGCTGTGTTCTGTGTTGCAGACTTAAGGATTTAATACCATGATCTATTAAGTTGAGACCTAGCTTTACTAGTTGTACAGCCTTAGAGGATATGGGTAGAATCCTAAGTTGGGTAGCGACCGCAATGTTCACCTAAGAGAAACCGTTATACTGTGACCAAGTGAGTTTGGACAGAGAGAACCCTGCCATAATTTAAATTTCGAGGACGAAATTTTATAAGTTGGGTAGATTGTAAGCCCCTGATTTTTCAAAAAATATTAAAATTGGGATATTTCACAATTTTCTGGAATTTTCTGGAAATTTTCTGTAATTAAAATCAGGGTTTGAATTATTACCTAATTTTTAATTGATGATAAACAACATTAAAATATTATGAAAATAATATTTTTGGGTGTAAAATGAAAAACTGGACTTAGGGTAATTTTTCGGGAATTTATTGGACCCCGGACCTATTTTAAAACACCTAAAAACTATTTATTTAATTATTAATTAATTATTTATTTATTATTATTATTATTATTATTATTATTATTATTATTTCTATTATTATCAGCCCAGCCCGGCCCGTTATCCGGCCCGACCCAGCCCATTGGGCCGAGCCCAGCCCGCCTATGCTAGCGGGTCGGGTCGGATCCAACCGCCGCCCGACCCGACCCGAACCGCCTACCCTCACCCCCTGACCCAGTCGACCCCGCTCCGCGTCCGGCGCCGCCGCCCGCGGACGCCGCCGCTCCGCCCGGCCACGGCCCCGCACAGCCCGCGCTCCTCGGCCACGTAGCCCCCGCCCCGCGCTGGCCGCCGCCTTGCTCGGCCTCCCAGACCTCCCCCCCTTCCCTTTAAAACCCGCCTCCGGCGCCCCCCGACTCCACCCTAGCCCCGCCGCCGCCGTCCCTCTCCGCGCCGGTCGCCTCGCCCTCTCTCCCCCGCCTCACCTCGACCCACGCCGGCAGCCCGCCTCGCCGTGCCCAGCCCCCTTTCTCTCCTCCTCCTTCTTCCCAGAGCTCCACCCGCCTCCCAGAGCTCCGCCGCCGCCGGCCAACGCCTCCGCCCCGCCCCGACGAACACCCCCCGACCGCCTCCGGCCAGCCAGCGCCACCTCAGCCTCCGGCCGGCCCGCCGTAGCTTCAAAACCCTAACCCTAATTCTGCTGTTTTGTGTCGACGTGTCGGACACGACACGGACACGGGATTCTTCGGGGTTTTCAACCCAGTTCAGGTGCGTGCAGTTTCTGACTCGTAGCTCTGTTTCCAATTCCACAAATTGCGTTGTGAAGCCTGTACGACCCTCTCGGTGTCCGGACAAACTGTTCGGGACATCGCGTCCTGTGGTGATCGCACACCGCGATCCAAAAACAGGAAAAACCAGACCCTGTTTCACCCCGGAACCGAGTACGTCCCACCAAACGGGACGACTTGGTCGTGTGCGATCTTCGCAGATACGTACGCACCGTCGATACGGACGTGTGAGATTTTGCGGAAGCTGATTCGGGTGTGCGTGCACACCGGAATCAACGCGTATCCGCGGACATCACCCTGTATCCGGCTTTTCTACAATTTACCCTAACTTCGTGCACACTCGTCAGATCGAGACGAAACTTGCGCCATCGGACTCATAGCGATACGCTGGTCCTGTGGGTCAAGTTTGGTTCGATTCTGAGAACGTTGACGAAATCGCGTGTCGTGGGCCCCACAGGCCCCGCTCGACGGGCGATTTTGTGTTCGGCTCATCGGAATCCAAATCTGGAAGTTCCGTTGGGTTCGTATCATCGTTCTTGACCTGTTGACACTAAGTTTGGTGAATTTGGAGACTTTTGACCTGGACACGTTTTTCGGTGCAAAGCGGGCCCAACGGCGGACCCCGTTTTGACCCGAAACTGCCGTTTTTGTCCTTGTCTCCAAATTGGACCCAAGGATAGGCGTTTCTAGCTATTTGACATCTTCTGAGCATGATGGTAATGTCTATTTCAGCTTTTGGACTCATCTCTGGACTTTTTCCCCAAGAACCAATTTAATCAGATCCAAACAACAGGCAAGTACCTGCACTTCAAGTTAATCTTTATATATTGTGATAATTAATTCCCTGCTATACATGTACCCTTGATGTTTACACCTAGTGTTAGAAATGTTGAATTTCATGTCTTGAATATTGGTAGTTCCTGTCTTGTTTTTCATGTCGGGTGGGAGAATACTAAGGAGGCATATAGTTTACCCTTTCCCCTGGATTGTCTAATAGCTGTTGGTACACGACTGTCCATCAGCCGGATCTCGATTGTATTGTCTAATAGCCGTTCATGACGGCCGGATTTAGCCTTATAAACCCCTACATGCCAACTATGTATTCTAAAAACAAACACAAGTACACACATATAGTTTCTGGTTATTTCTTGCTGGCTATTGTAGTTTCATTTCCTGTTTCATTTATTTCTGTTTCTCATATTCCTGTTTACAGCTAACTCTGAGATAATAACGTTCTGCTAATGCTGTTTCTCAACATGATATCCAATATTTAATTGTCATAAAATATTTAGTTTAATCTTGTTGCGCACTGTGTACTTTGCTCCTTTCCTGACTGGATCTGTTGTTTAGGCGATGAGGAGAACCTTGCTCCCACCTATTATGGCCCCTATGAGGCAGCAGGTGATACAGTTGCAGAGCCAGTTCCCGCACAGGAAGCTACTCCTGCTGAGTAGATAGCAGTAGTTATCTTAGTTTTGCTCTTTATCTTAGCAATCGGGTTTGTCCCCGATTTCATTCTGATTCCTGTACTAAAATATTTGAATCTGTTGTCACATTTATTCCAGTTGCAATCTTAAGTTTCATTTCTCATTATTTATTATCTTGCCTATGTTATTTGTGAATGAGCTAGTTAGTAAATCTGGATTTGACCTAGACAGCGTACTACCGCCGATTCTGCGGCGTAGGCTGGACGTACCCACGCACTCGTGCCCGAATTTCCGGGTGCGGGTCGTGACAAGAGCATAGCTATGAGTATTCTTTTGTCTTGCTACGTGTCTCGTGTTAGGTTGGGTGGAGGTTTGATTGACCTGTTTACCCAATATAATCTCTAACTTTTTAGAGGTAGCATAAACTTTATCATATTTAACAGTGAGAGCATATATTCTACGTACAGTAATGGAATACTTCTTCTTTTTATATTCGAGTTCTTCCTTAAGTTTAGCGTTCTCCTGGGAGCTCTTGTCAAGACTGAAAAGTGCCTCGTGGAGGTTAAGCTTAAGTCTAGAATTCTCATTGAATCATTTGAGGTATCCTTTACTTCACTTAGTAGAGATGTTAGTCTCTCTATTTCAGTTTGACATTCTTGAACATCTTTCTTAGCATGCTTGTACTTATTTCTAAGTTTCCTAAAATCATCAAGCAAATCACTAAAAGCATTACCTAGTTCATCAAAAGTAAAATCATCATAGAAGTTGTTATCTGTTACCTGATCAGCTAACACCATGAAGCATAGGTTTGCTGCTTCTCGAGGATTCTCTTCTTCGGATTCACTAGCTTCACTTTCGTGCTAAATACTAGTGTTTGCATATTTCCGTGATGATGTTCTTCTGGATGAGTAGTTGTGGCAATTTTATTTTCTTAGGGTTGGACAATCTTTCTTTATATGCCTTGTCTTCTTACAGTTGTAGCATATAGACTCTTCATCGTTATTGTCAGTAGGCTCCTTCTTCTTTGATTTCTCAATCTTTAGAAATTTCCTAAAGTTTTTGGTGGTAAGGGCAACTTTCTCATCTTGAGACTCATTGTCGTCGAAGTTATAGTTGGTGACTTTTTGTGATGTGCCTTAAGAGAAATCATCTTCTCCTTGGGAGTGGGTTCTTCAAATTCCTTGAGATCCAGCTCGTGAGTCATCAGCTTGCCCATAAGCGTCTCGAGGGTCATCGTGGTAAGATCATTCCCTTCTCTGATTGCAGTGGCCTTGGGATTCCAATTCTTGGTGAGTCCCCTGAGTACTTTGCAAATATTTTCATGATTGATGTACTCCTTGTCGAGTGATAATAGAGGGTTGACGATGTCGAGGAATCTCGTGAACATTTGAGTAATCGTCTTATTTTGCTTTATCTTGAATGCCGCATACTCTTGTATTAGACGACTTATTTTTTATTCCTTAACTTGGAGGTTCCTTCATGAGTGACCTCAAGAAGTTTTCATACTTCGTGCGAAGTTCCTCAAGTGGAGACCCTGTTAAATTCAATTATGTCTACAACACAAATTAGAGTGTTAATAGCTTTAGCATCAAGACTAGCTTATTTTTTTCGGTGTCTGTGTACTTATCATGAGGCTTCTCTACAAGGTTACCATCTATGACTATTCTAGGTGGCTTATTGTATCCTTCTACTACTACAGCCCAAAGGTCAAAATCAAGTGACTTTAGGTAGAATCTCATACGTGTCTTCCAATACGTATAGTTAGTACCATCAAATAAGGGTGGCCTATTTGTGGACTGGCCTTTACCATTGTTGGTGTGGATAGATCTAACAGTTTCCATATGTCGCTTAGGATGTTAAGCCAAATATCAAAAGAACTAGCTCTGATACCAATTGAAGGATCGTGAAGCAACTCTAGAGGGAGGGTGAATAGAGTACAGCGGAATAATCTACCCAATTTAAGATTATCAGAATGAATGCAGTTGCTAACTAACAGTGTATATAAAGACAGTAAAGTAAAGCAGTAAAGTAGAGAGAGAAAGCAAACGCAAACACCAAGATGTATACTGGTTTTCCTCTGAGAGGACTAGTCCAGTCCCGAAAATTCAAGCTCGGAGTTTTATCTACTATAATCACCAATAGCGAATCACAAGCTTTGATCTGAAGGCTTGACAATTCTTTACATAACGAGGTTTGATCTAAAAGTCTCGCAACTTCACATCTTAGAGAGAGAGAGAGAGAGAGTAACTGATGGAAACAAGCTCTTTACAACTCTGAAGACTTCTAGACCGAGATCGCACTTGGCACTAGGAAAGTTGGAGTTGCTCTTTGAGATCGGAAAGTTAAGGCTTTAGAGGTTTGCTCACAATAGGATAGAAGACTTAAGAATGGTTGAGTGAGTAAGAATGAACAATTCTAATCCTATTTATAGGGTGTAGGCAAACATAATTTGGCCAGAATTCGGATGGAGTTTAATTCAAATTTTCAACCGTTGGGCCAAGAAATCATGAGCTATTGATCTGGTTGATTTTATACCAAAAGGGTAACCGAGTTCGGTCCGAGTTTGACACGAGTTCGGTCTCTTAGTATGGTAGACTTTGTAAATGAATGTGGCCTGATTTGGTGGATAGGTTCTTTAGTTCATTTGAGTGGAGTTGGTATCTGGGTATAGGTACTTGGGATTTGCCAGTGCGACTCAGCTTACATCAGTCCTGAACTCAAATAAATAAAAGATTACATTTGAATAGACGTAATACAGACGACATATAAAAGCAGTATTAAAGCTTCAGATCGTGACATATCAATGCATGGTTTAGTTAACTATCAAAATAAAGTTGACTGAGACAGGATGGGCCAATAGTTTTATGCCGCAGCAATGCGTCGCGCGCATCACACCCTCGTCGCACGCATCAATGGTCGCACGCATCAATCCTTGCCGCGCAGTGTGCCGCGTTTGGATTTTCTTGTCGCAGCAGTACGTCGCGCACAGAATTCATGCCGCGCGCATAATGACCCGAATGCATATTTTTGCCTATTTAAGCTATTTTCTGGCTAGAATTCCATAAAAATCAAAACATAAAAGTTGTAGATCTCTATTTTCCTTTTCCAAATCTTTTTGAATCATCTTATTTGGAGCTCATATGTGAGAGTTATCCTCAATTTACTATAATATTTATTTTTCTAATGCATAACTGTTTTAGCCCAGTTGAGTATCGGAGCATAGTTGAATGTTGTGCTTCACGACACCGTAAAAATGTTTGTGTATGATAATTCATTACATTTTGGCATCGGACAATCGAGTATGAGTATTGTCCCATGTATCGCGTGTCGCGGATACGATAACTCGTAAAAAGTTCGTACTCGTGACTCGTCATTCTAGGAAGTTCTCAAGTGTCCACGACTCGAGAACTTGAAATAATTTAGTAATAATTAAACAAGATAAGATTTACCTAGATCATTGGGAGAAAAGAATATTGAGCTACCAGCTATCCCGATCTCTAAGGGGCCCATGTAGCATGGAACAACCCTGTTAGGCAAGGGCTCCATGACTGACCAAGTTTACGTGTGTTGCGGTACTACATTATGTATTTCAGTATATGCATTCCAGTATATGTTCCAGTTATGTTTCAGTTTTAGATATGTTACAAGACCATTTTCAGATAAGTTTATGTTTACAAAATCAATTTTATTTACAAAATCACTTTATGTTTACAAAAATTAGTTTCATTTACAAATCTCTTTATGTTTACAAAATCAGTTTCAATTATAAAATTCATATTTGTTTATAAAACCATATCTCATTTACAAAAATTTATTTATATCTTCAAAAGCTAGTTTATGCTTACATTATGTTGTTATGTTATCAGTTATCTGCTTTAGTTCTTTATTCATTATTGTTTGTGATGTGCACTATAAGTACTAGACAAGCGTACCATTGGCCATCTGGGTTAATTGCAGTACCGATGGTAGCAATATTCTTCCAAGCATGCATTTGTTAGTAACTAGGTTTGTGATAACCCTAGCTAGTTAATTTTAGCAAGCCGTAGGCATGTTTGGCCGTGGAATGAATGTTTGTCTATAAGTTAAGCTCTCCCATTTTAATTCATACTTTGGCACGTGGTTAGGGTGCTAAGTTCTGCTCGGGTGAAGATCTGCAACCCCGGTCCTTATTTGGTTTAAGGGTTGTGGTCCCGATCCAGAGTAGTTCCAATGCCCTCTTGCCGCTCGTCGCCTTACTTTCCTTTATAGCATTTTTGTTATCAGTTCTTCTAGTTATATTTTTGAGTCAAGTACATTGGTACCATACAAGTCTCGACCTTCATTTATTCTTATGTCTCTTTTCTACTGTATGATGTGATGTGTTGGGTCTATCACCTTGAGCTCCTTTGTGGTACTTGTTGCTTGGGGTTCTGACCACACTGGTTTTATATGACCAGATTACCCCGAGGAGAACCAGGATCCACCGTACTTCCAGCAAGATGGCTCGCACTCGTAGGACTGTGGTCGAAGCTCGCGAGTGGGTTATCCTTCCTCCACCCCTCGTAGTGTTATTTCTTTTGTGGTATTTTAGCAAGAGGCGGTGTTAGCCTCTTATTTTGAGATCACTTCTCTGACTTCGGTCAACATGATGTATATATTAGACCATGGCTGGTATATTTGATCATGTATAATTATGCTCTGCTAGTACAGCATTTTGTATTCACTAGCTTCATGATCATATGTGGTATATAATTTGGGACGCATTTTTACTTTCATATATGATATACTCTTGTACTTGTGTTGCTGGATTGAGATACTAGGATTTTTCGGTCTTAGGACTGACGTCATAGCATGCTAGAGTTCACACATATGTCTTCTAGACAACCTTAACACATTGCGGCTTACTTCGGTATTCTGCAAGGTGCGGTTGCCATGTCAGTTCTCGTATTTACCTAGTATTCTGGGAGCGGGACGTGACAAATTTTTCTATACTTATCGTGCTCTTCGAAATGGCAAAAGACGATTGTTAGGGTGACCGCAAGAGAGCCACATGTTCGACAACTTTCGCTACACTTTACCAAGATGGAACTCTCGTCCTCTTTTCTTCACTTTTTCTTACTTTATGTTGCAGTTCATGAAAAAAAATTAGACGACAAAGTGAAGAAAATGAAAGAATATAGCAAGTATGCCAGTGTCAAATTAGTATTTTTTTTATTTTCACTTCACAAAGAAACCAAACAACGAGACTGGATAGAATTTTGTTGTTCTTTCAAATAATAGTTTACTTTCAAGCAACCAAACGGCCCTACAAGAAAAGAGATAACAATAGTCGGTAATCTAATAAAACAACAAATATTAATAAAGACAATTTATGTTAACTACTCTTATATTTTATACTTATTACACGAACTATTCTTATTTTGAAACTAATTAAATAGACTATTTATATGTTTTATATTTTCTATAAAGAATTATAACACTAAACATCGTAAGAAATAATCCGTGTAATTATTTTTTTAAATAAAAAATTTAATGTATTTATTACTATTAATATCTACCAATTATACAAAACAACAAAATTAAACGATAAGAAATGCACACATCACTAGCCAGGATAACAAA
>JAYESA010002352.1:0-25012 GCA_036927795.1 Iris macrosiphon
GTACTCGTTTCACCAATCCGGGCCACTTGTATACTATATTTCGGTTAGAATCACCCGTCTATACTCGTTTTCACCATTCTATGCCCATTCTGCACCATAATTTCGTTTAGCGTCACACCGTTATGTTCCTCTTTTGCATTCTACACCTGTTTTATTCCACATTCCTGATAGAATCACTCATCCGTTGGTCGTTTTTATCATTCTACGTTCATTCTATTCCATATTTCTTGTACCCGCTTTCACCAATCTAAGCTCGTTCTGTACCATAATTTCGATTAGAATCACCCATCTACACTCGCTTTCGTCGGTCTATGCCTATTCTAAACCATATCGCTGTAAGGATCACCCATCGATGCTCATTTTAACCATTCTACGCTCATTCTATATCATGTTCAGCTTGAATCGTCCATCTACACTCGTTTTCACCATTCTACATCTGTTTTGTAACGTGTTTTGGTTAGAATCACCGGTCTAAACATGTTTTTATCTTTCTACGCTCATTCTATACCATATTTCGGTTAGAACCGTCCATTTATACTCGTTTTCACCATCCTACGAGTGATTGATAGCTTATTTCGATCACAATCACATTTCAGTACCCGTTTCCACAAATCTACGCCACTTTTGCACCATATTTCAGTTAAGATCACCCATCTGTACTCGTTTTAACCATCTATGCTTATACTACACCATGTTCTTCACCATATCTCGGTTAGAATCGCCTATCCATACTCGTTTTAACGACTCCACACTTATTCCATATCATGTTTCTCTGGTATCGCCAATCTATACCCGTTCTTACCATTCTAGGTCTCCTTTGTGCAATAGTTTTGTTTAGAATCGCCGATCTAAATACGTTTTTATCATTCTAAGCTCACTCTGTACCATATTTCGGTAAGGAACCACCCATTTATTCTTGTTTTCACCATCCTACGGGTATTAGATACCGTATTCCGATCATAGTCGTACTTCGGTCTCGTTCCCAAAAATCTATGCCACTTTTCTACCACATTTCGGTTAGAGTCACCAATCCATACTCGTTCTCACCAATCTACGCATATCACACACTATATTTCGGCTAGAATCACTCGTCTAAACTCATCTCCACGAACCTACCCCCGTTTTATAGCATATTTCGGTTAGAATCGATGATCCAAACCCGTCTCCATCGTTCTACGATTATATTACATCATGTCTTGGTTCGAAACACTCATTTATACCCGTTTCCACCATTTTACGAGTATTTGATACCTTATTTCGGCTAGAATCATATTTCTGTACTCGTTTCACCAATCCGGGCCACTTGTATACTATATTTCGGTTAGAATCACCCGTCTATACTCGTTTTCACCATTCTATGCCCATTCTGCACCATAATTTCGTTTAGCGTAACACCGTTTTGCTCCTCTTTCGCATTCTACACCTATTTTATTCCACATTCCTAATAGAATCACTCATCCGTTGGTCGTTTTCGTCATTCTACGTTCATTCGATTCCATATTTCTTATAGAATCACTTATTTGCACCCGCTTTTACCAATCTAAGCTCGTTCTGTACCATAATTTCGATTAGAATCACCCATCTACACTCGTTTTCGTCGGTCTATGCCTATTCTAAACCATATCGCTGTAAGGATCGCCCATCGATGCTTGTTTTAACCATTCTACGCTCATTCTATATCATGTTCAGCTAGAATCGTCCATCTACACTCGTTTTCACCATTCTACATCTGTTTTGTAACGTATTTTGGTTAGAATCACCGGTCTAAACATGTTTTTATCTTTCTACGCTCATTCTATACCATATTTCGGTTAGAACCGCCCATTTATACTCGTTTTCACCATCCCACGAGTGACTGATAGCTTATTTCGATAACAATTATATTTCAGTACCCGTTTCCACAAATCTACGCCACTTTTGCACCATATTTTGGTTAAGATCACCCATCTGTACTCGTTTTCACCATCTATGCTTAAACTACACCATGTTCTTCACCATATCTCGGTTAGAATCGTCTATCCATACTCGTTTTAACGACTCCACGCTTATTCTATATCATGTTTCTCTGGTATCGCCAATCTATACCCGTTCTCACCATTCTAGGTCTCTTTTGTGCAATAGTTTGGTTTAGAATCGCCGATCTAAATACGTTTTCATCATTCTAAGCTAACTCTGTACCGTATTTCGGTAAGGAACCACCCATTTATTCTCGTTTTCACCATCCTACGGGTATTAGATACCGTATTCCGATCATAATCGTACTTCGGTGCTCGTTCCCACAAATCTATGCCACTTTTCTACCACATTTCGGTTAGAGTCACCAATCCATACTCGTTCTCACCAATCTACGCATATTATACACCATATTTTGGCTAGAATCACTCGTCTATACTCGTCTCCACGATCCTACCCCCGTTTTATAGCATATTTCGGTTAGAATCGATGATCCAAACCCGTCTCCATCGTTCTACGATTATATTACATCATGTCTTGGTTCAAAATACTCATTTATACCCGTTTCCACCATTTCACGAGTATTTGATATCTTATTTCGGCTAGAATCATATTTCTGTACTCGTTTCACCAATCCGGGCCACTTGTATACTATATTTCGGTTAGAATCACCCGTCTATACTCATTTTTACCATTCTATGCCCATTCTGCACCATAATTTCGTTTAGCGTCACACCGTTATGCTCCTCTTTCGCATTCTACACCTGTTTTATTCCACATTCCTGATAGAATCACTCATCCGTTGGTCGTTTTCATCATTCTACGTTTATTCTATTCCATATTTCTTGTACCCGCTTTCACCAATCTAAGCTCGTTCTGTACCATAATTTCGATTAGAATCACCCATCTACACTCGCTTTCATCGGTCTATGCCTATTCTAAACCATATTGCTGTAAGGATCACCCATCGATGCTCGTTTTAACCATTCTACGCTCATTCTATATCATGTTCAGCTTGAATCGTCCATCTACACTCGTTTTTACCATTCTACATCTGTTTTGTAACGTGTTTTGGTTAGAATCACTGGTCTAAACATGTTTTTATCTTTCTACGCTCATTCTATACTATATTTCGGTTAGAACCGCCCATTTATACTCGTTTTCACCATCCCACGAGTGATTGATAGCTTATTTCGATCACAATCATATTTCAGTACCCGTTTCCACAAATCTATGCCACTTTTGCACCATATTTCAGTTAAGATCACCCATCTGTACTCGTTTTCACCATTTATGCTTATACTATACCATGTTCTTCACCAAATCTCGGTTAGAATTGCCTATCCATACTCGTTTTAACGACTCCACACTTATTCCATATCATGTTTCTCTGGTATCGCCAATCTATACCCGTTCTCACCATTCTATGTCTCCTTTGTGCAATAGTTTGGTTTAGAATCGCCGATCTAAATACGTTTTCATCATTCTAAGCTCACTCTGTACCATATTTCGGTAAGGAACCACCCATTTATTCTCGTTTTCACCATCCTACGGGTATTAGATACCGTATTCCGATCATAGTCGTACTTCGGTCTCGTTCCCAAAAATCTATGCCACTTTTCTACCACATTTCGGTTAGAGTCACCAATCCATACTCGTTCTCACCAATCTACGCATATCATACACTATATTTCGGCTAAATCACTCGTCTATACGCATCTCCATGATCCTACCCCCGTTTTATAGCATATTTCGGTTAGAATCGATGATCCAAACCCGTCTCCATCGTTCTACGATTATATTACATCATGTCTTGGTTCGAAACACTCATTTATACCCGTTTCCAACATTTCACGAGTATTTGATACCTTATTTCGGCTAGAATCACATTTCTGTACTCGTTTCACCAATCCGGGCCACTTGTATACTATATTTCGGTTAGAATCACCCGTCTATACTCGTTTTCACCATTCTATGCCCATTCTGCACCATAATTTCGTTTAGCGTCACACCGTTATGCTCCTCTTTCGCATTCTACACCAGTTTTATTCCACATTCCTGATAGAATCACTCATCCATTGGTCGTTTTCGTCATTCTACGTTCATTCGATTCCATATTTCTGATAGAATTACTTATTTGCACCCGCTTTCACCAATCTATGCTCGTTCTGTACCATAATTTCGATTAGAATCACCTATCTACACTCGCTTTTGTCGGTCTATGCCTATTCTAAACCATATCGCTGTAAGGATCGCCCATCGATGCTCGTTTTAACCATTCTACGCTCATTCTATATCATGTTCAGCTAGAATCGTCCATCTACACTCGTTTTCACCATTCTACATCTGTTTTGTAACGTATTTTGGTTAGAATCACCGGTCTAAACAAGTTTTTATCTTTCTACGCTCATTCTATACCATATTTCGGTTAGAACCGCCCATTTATACTCGTTTTCACCATCCCACGAGTGATTGATAGCGTATTTCGATAACAATCACATTTTAGTACCCGTTTCCACAAATCTACGCCACTTTTGTACCATATTTTGGTTAAGATCACCCATCTGTACTCGTTTTCACCATCTATGCTTATACTACACCATGTTCTTCACAATATCTCGGTTAGAATCGCCTATCCATACTCGTTTTAACGACTCCACGCTTATTCCATATCATGTTTCTCTGGTATCGCCAATCTATACCCGTTCTCACCATTCTAGGTCTCCTTTGTGCAATAGTTTGGTTTAGAATCGCCGATCTAAATATGTTTTCATCATTCTAAGCTAACTCTGTACCATATTTCGGTAAGGAACCACACATTTATTCTCGTTTTCACCATCCTACGGGTATTAGATACCGTATTCCGATCATAATCGTACTTCGGTGCTCGTTCCCACAAATCTATGCCACTTTTCTACCATATTTCGATTAGAGTCACCAATCCATACTCGTTCTCACCAATCTACGCATATTATACACCATATTTTGGCTAGAATCACTCGTCTATACTCGTCTCCACGATCCTACCCCCGTTTTATAGCATATTTCGGTTAGAATCGATGATCCAAACCCGTCTCCATCGTTCTACGATTATATTACATAAAGTCTTGGTTCGAAACACTCATTTATACCCGTTTCCACCATTTCACGAGTATTTGATACCTTATTTCGGCTAGAATCATATTTCTGTACTCGTTTCACCAATCCGGGCCACTTGTATACTATATTTCGGTTAGAATCACCCGTCTATACTCGTTTTCACCATTTTATGCCCATTCTGCACCATAATTTCGTTTAGCGTCACACCACTATGCTCCTCTTTCGCATTCTACACCTGTTTTATTCCACATTCCTGATAGAATCACTCATCCGTTGGTCGTTTTCATCATTCAACGTTCATTCTATTCCATATTTCTTGTACCCGCTTTCACCAATCTAAGCTCATTCTGTACCATAATTTCGATTAGAATCACCCATCTACACTCGCTTTCGTTGGTCTATGCCTATTCTAAACCATATTGCTGTAAGGATCACCCATCGATGCTCATTTTAACCATTCTACGCTCATTCTATATCATGTTCAGCTTGAATCGTCCATCTACACTCGTTTTCACCATTCTACATCTGTTTTGTAACGTGTTTTGGTTAGAATCACCGGTCTAAACATGTTTTTATCTTTCTACGCTCATTCTATACCATATTTCGGTTAGAACCGCCCATTTATACTCGTTTTCACCATCCCACGAGTGATTGATAGCTTATTTCGATCACAATCACATTTTAGTACCCGTTTCCACAAATCTACGCCACTTTTGCACCATATTTCGGTTAAGATCACCCATCTGTACTCGTTTTCACCATCTATGCTTATACTACACCATGTTCTTCACCATATCTCGGTTAGAATTGCCTATCCATACTCGTTTTAACGACTCCACGCTTATTCCATATCAAGTTTCTCTGGTATCGTCAATCTATACCCGTTCTCACCATTCTAGGTCTCCTTTGTGCAATAGTTTGGTTTAGAATCGCCGATCTAAATACATTTTCATCATTCTAAGCTCACTCTGTACCATATTTCGGTAAGGAACCACCCATTTATTCTCGTTTTCACCATCCTACGGGTATTAGATACCGTATTCCGATCATAGTCGTACTTCGGTGCTCGTTCCCACAAATCTATGCCACTTTTCTACCACATTTCGGTTAGAGTCACCAATCCATACTCGTTCTCACCAATCTACATCATACACTATATTTCGGCTAGAATCACTCGTCTATACTCGTCTCCACGATCCTACCCCCATTTTATAGCATATTTTGGTTAGAATCGATGATCCAAACCCGTCTCCATCGTTCTACGATTATATTACATCATGTCTTGGTTCGAAATACTCATTTATACCCGTTTCCACCATTTTACGAGTATTTGATACCTTATTTCGGCTAGAATCACATTTCTGTACTCGTTTCACCAATCCGGGCCACTTGTATACTATATTTCGGTTAGAATCACCCGTCTATACTCGTTTTCACCATTCTATGCCCATTCTGCACCATAATTTCGTTTAGCGTCACACCATTATGCTCCTCTTTCGCATCTACACCTGTTTTATTCCACATTTCTGATAGAATCACTCATCCGTTGGTCATTTTCGTCATTCTACGTTCATTCTATTCCATATTTCTGATAGAATCACTTATTTGTACCCGCTTTCACCAATCTAAGCTCGTTCTGTACCATAATTTCGATTAGAATCACCCATCTACACTCGCTTTCGTCGGTCTATGCCTATTCTAAACCATATCGCTGTAAGGATCGCCCATCGATGCTCGTTTTAACCATTCTACGCTCATTCTATATCATGTTCAGCTAGAATCGTCCATCTACACTCGTTTTCACCATTCTACATCTGTTTTGTAACGTATTTTGGTTAGAATCACCGGTCTAAACATGTTTTTATCTTTCTACGCTCATTCTATACCATATTTCGGTTAGAACCGCCCATTTATACTCATTTTCACCATCCCACGAGTGATTGATAGCTTATTTCGATCACAATCACATTTTAGTACCCGTTTCCACAAATTTACGCAACTTTTGTACCATATTTCGGTTAAGATCACCCATCTGTACTCGTTTTCACCATCTATGCTTATACTACACCATGTTCTTCACCATATCTCGGTTGGAATCGCCTATCCATACTCGTTTTAACGACTCTACGCTTATTTCATATCATGTTTCTCTTGGTATCGCCAATCTATACCCGTTCTCACCATTCTATGTCTCTTTTATGCAATAGTTTGGTTTAGAATCGCCGATCTAAATACGTTTTCATCATTCTAAGCTCACTCTGTACCATATTTCGGTAAGGAACCACCCATTTATTCTCGTTTTCACCATCCTACGGGTATTAGGTACCGTATTCCGATCATAGTCGTACTTCGGTGCTCGTTCCCACAAATCTATGCCACTTTTCTACCACATTTTGGTTGGAGTCACCAATCCATACTCGTTCTCACCAATCTACGCATCTCATACACCATATTTCGGCTAGAATCACTCGTCTATACTCGTCTTCACGATCCTACCCCCGTTTTATAGCATATTTCGGTTAGAATCGATGATCCAAACCCGTCTCCATCGTTCTACGATTATATTACATCATGTCTTGGTTCGAAACACTCGTTTATACCCGTTTCCACCATTTCACGAGTATTCGATACCTTATTTCGGCTAGAATCACATTTTTGTACTCGTTTCACCAATCCGGGCCACTTGTATACTATATCTCGGTTAGAATCACCCGTCTATACTCGTTTTCACCATTCTATGCCCATTCTGCACCCGTCTATACTCGTTTTCACCATTTTTCACCATCCCACGAGTGATTGATAGCTTATTTCGATCACAATCACATTTCAGTACCCGTTTCCACAAATCTACGCCACTTTTGCACCATATTTCGGTTAAGATCACCCATCTGTACTCGTTTTCACCATCTATGCTTATACTACACCATGTTCTTCACCATATCTCAGTTGGAATCGCCTATCCATACTCGTTTTAACGACTCCACGCTTATTCCATATCATGTTTCTCTTGGTATCGCCAATCTATACTCGTTCTCACCATTCTAGGTCTCCTTTGTGCAATAGTTTGGTTTAGAATCGCCGATCTAAATACGTTTTCATCATTCTAAGCTCACTCTGTACCATATTTCGGTAAGGAATGTAGTGCCCCGCTCCGCGAAGGCACTATATACAAGTGAGATCGCCTTGCTTGCTCGAACGGAAGTCTTCTCGGAGAGTTCCCGACCGATTAATCAATGTGAGTGGGCAGAACTGCATTCTCTGATTCTTGTACGACTTAATAATGAATATGAGTTTTTGAATGCTTGTTGCTTAATAAGATTGTTTCATAAGAAGAAAGATAGAACCGACTCAGTATGCTAATAAGAGAACTCACATAGCTTGTCATTAAAACGAATCTGCTTGCTTGCCTAATAAGAGAACTAGAAATGCTTGTCTGAAACGGGATAGAACCTTGCCATGCTAATAACAAGAATAAAGAGGATTGCTTGCACTTATATCGTATGCTAGACTGGAATACTAGAATGCTTGTCCACAAGAGATAGAATTTGCATGCTAGAGTTATAAGAACTGTTCTTGCTTGTTACTTGTTTAAAGAGTTAGCTTGCTTGAATATGTTTTATTGTGGGCTTGTGAAGAGATGGAACTTGGAGAATAGCGTGAACTTGTGAATCTAGACTAATAGTCCACCCTAAGGCTTAAAAACCTTACGGAGGATATATGACTATTAGGCAATGTGCATTAAGAGACTGAGCTTCGGCTCTCTGGACTTGATAGATGTGTTTTCTTGCTTGTTCTGGATTAAGTGCATAATCTTGCATTAATAGGAGCTTGCATTCTCGCATTTGGTCGGGACAACTTGTGCACAAGGATTATCTCTCGAGCGGTTCCTGGGGCACTGGGGATCGTTTGGCCCGGGAAGAGATCTAGATACCTAAGGCTTGTACGTCCTTGGGTAGCCGCGACTCGTCTATTAGTGAGATGGGCTTGTACGTCCCAACTGCTAATACCGATGAGGGGACCATCATATAGTTAGGGCGCATGCTAGGCTAGCCTTCTTGCATACCTAACTGTTTGATGCAGGGACGAACAGGAAACTAGAGAAACGATATTCATATGTTATGCAAATTGTTGCTAACTTGTGTGTCTGTTGCAGGAATAACCGTTCGGCAATGGAGTAAGAAATATGAGTATATATATAGCCTGCTTATTCATTTAGTCTGCATCGTGATTTATCTGATAGTGACTCATGCATCAAACATCGGTTGGACAATGGCTATTAGTGCAGAGCTGAACCATGAGTCACAGCTGCTAATAGTAACAGTATGTGAGTCATTGGATAGCTGGATTACCGCTGCCAATCCTGAGTTTCTCGGGGAACGAAATCATATAGATGTGTTGCCTTATTGCTTGAGTGAATAATAGTCTGCTTGATATGCTTGCCTTGATTCGATATGATCAGTCTGCTAGATTAACTTTGCCCAAACGAGATAGATGGTGATGCACAATACATGCTACGCACTGCACGATAGAGCACTGTCCCAAATCGTATGCTTATAGTTTGAATATGCAAAACTGTTCAAAGATATGTTTCCAAAAGATGTAATCTGACTATAGTTCTGAGCTGCATGAAAAGAACCTAGGTAAAACTAGCAAGATCACTAGTAATGCAATATTTTGCCACAAGTTTACTTAGTGTGGGTTTCATGGGGTATAGCTTCTGTTCAGTTGTTTATATCTCACCAGTACTTGCATAAAGTGCTGACCCACCAACAGTTTGCTTGTCCTCAGGTGCTTGTTCGTGCGAGGAAGCGATAGCCATGCCTCATCCCAAGGGGCCGAAAATCTGGAGTCGATGCCTTGAGCCGTATCGAGATTGAGCTGCTTTTGTATAAAGGGACATAATGTATGGGACGGTGTTATTATAATCGAGAGAAGAGTGCTTGAGCGATTTGTAACCTCAGCCATGCGCTGCTTGTAACAAATTCAATTATCAATAAAAGAGCTTATTTTCATATGCCATTGTGATCTTCACTTTTTTACAATATATGTGCCGCTGCTTCAGTATCAAATAGCTTACTTGCCCTTGTATCAAAGCTTTGGCCTTGTGCAAGCGCACTTTAGGCTTGCACGGCATCACGCCCGTGCGAGGACGATCGGTTCCGTAGGGACCAAAGCGAGGATGAACGGCCCTGCGGGACCGGGGCGTGACATAATGGTATCAGAGCAACTCGATTCTTTGCCCATTCCGCTGCCTCCGACTCTGAGTTGTGATTGTGTCGCAATGCACGTTCCATACAATAAGTCCGTAAATATTCTCAAAGATGCGCGCAAAAAGTTTTCTGGATTTGTTTTCATTGATTGAGATGTGATTTGTGATTTCTGGATTTGTTGAGTTTTGATTAAGGATGGTGAGGGATGAGGACTATCGCTGCTCGGTATTTTTGTGAGTTTCTCCTTGAGTTTCGAGGACGAAACTCTTTGTTGGTGGGTAAGTATGTAGTGCCCCGCTCTGCGAAGGCACTATATACAAGTGAGATTGCCTTGCTTGCTCGAACGGAAGTCTTCTCGGAGAGTTCCCGACCGATTAATCAATGTGAGTGGGCAGAACTGCATTCTCTGATTCTTGCACGACTTAATAATGAATCTGAGTTTTTGAATGCTTGTTGCTTAATAAGATTGTTTTATAAGAAGAAAGATAGAACCGACTCAGTATGCTAATAAGAGAACTCACATAGCTTGTCATTAAAACGAATCTGCTTGCTTGCCTAATAAGAGAA
This sequence comes from Iris macrosiphon, assembly GCA_036927795.1. Taxonomy (NCBI): domain Eukaryota; kingdom Viridiplantae; phylum Streptophyta; class Magnoliopsida; order Asparagales; family Iridaceae; genus Iris; species Iris macrosiphon. The sequence continues at coordinate 10,830 of JAYESA010002352.1, forward strand.
CTAGAAATGCTTGTCTGAAACGGGATAGAACCTTGCCATGCTAATAACAAGAATAAAAAGGATTGCTTGCACTTATATCGTATGCTAGACTGGAATACTAGAATGCTTGTCCACAAGAGATAGAATTTGCATGCTAGAGTTATAAGAACTGTTCTTGCTTGTTACTTGTTTAAAGAGTTAGCTTGCTTGAATATGTTTTATTGTGGGCTTGTGAAGAGATGGAACTTGGAGAATAGCGTGAACTTGTGAATCTAGACTAATAGTCCACCCTAAGGCTTAAAAACCTTACGGAGGAGATATGACTATTAGGCAATGTGCATTAAGAGACTGAGCTTCGGCTCTCTGGACTTGATAGATGTATTTTCTTGCTTGTTCTGGATTAAGTGCATAATCTTGCATTAATAGGAGCTTGCATTCTCGCATTTGGTCGGGACAACTTGTGCACAAGGATTATCTCTCGAGCGGTTCCTGGGGCACTAGGGATCGTTCGGCCCGGGAAGAGATCTAGATACCTAAGGCTTGTACGTCCTTGGGTAGCCGCGACTCGTCTATTAGTGAGATGGGCTTGTACGTCCCAACTGCTAATCCCGATGAGGGGACCATCATATAGTTAGGACGCATGCTAGGCTAGCCTTCTTGCATACCTAACTGTTTGATGCAGGGACGAACAGGAAACTAGAGAAACGATATTCATATGTTATGCAAATTGTTGCTAACTTGTGTGTCTGCTGCAGGGATAACCGTTCGGCAATGGGGTAAGAAATATGGGTCTATATATAGCCTGCTTATTCATTTAGTCTGCATCGTGATTTATCTGATAGTGACTCATGCATCAAATATCGGTTGGACAATGGATATTAGTGCAGAGCTGAACCATGAGTCACAACTGCTAATAGTACCAGTATGTGAGTCATTGGATAGCTGGATTACCGCTGCCAATCCTGAGTTTCTCGGAGAACGAAATCATATAGATGTGTTGCCTTATTGTTTGAGTGAATAATAGTCTGCTTGATATGCTTGCCTTGATTCGATATGATCAGTCTGCTAGATTAACTTTGCCCAAACGAGATAGATGGTGATGCACAATACATGCTGCGCACTGCACGATAGAGCACTGTCCCAAACGTATGCTTATAGTTTGAATATGCAAAACTGTTCAAAGATATGTTTTCAAAAGATGTAATCTGACTATAGTTCTGAGCTGCATGAAAAGAACCTAGGTAAAACTAGCAAGATCACTAGTAATGCAATATTTTGCCACAAGTTTACTTAGTGTGGGTTTCAAGGGGTGTAGCTTCTGTTCAGTTGTTTATATCTCACCAGTACTTGCATAAAGTGCTGACCCGCCAACAGTTTGCTTGTCCTCAGGTGCTTGTTCGTGCGAGGAAGCGATAGCCATGCCTCATCCCAAGGGGCCGAAAATCTGGAGTCGATGCCTTGAGCCGTATCGAGATTGAGCGGCTTTTGTATAAAGGGACATAATGTATGGGACGGTGTTATTGTAATCGAGAGAAGAGTGCTTGAGCGATTTGTAACCTCAGCCATGCGCCGCTTGTAACAAATTCAATTATCAATAAAAGAGCTTATTTTCATATGCCATTGTGATCTTCACTTTTTTACAATATATGTGCCGCTGCTTCAGTATCAAATAGCTTACTTGCCCTTGTATCAAAGCTTTGGCCTTGTGCAAGCGCACTTTAGGCTTGCACGGCATCACGCCCGTGCGAGGACGATCGGTTCCGTAGGGACCAAAGCGAGGATGAACGGCCCTGCGGGACCGGGGCGTGACATAATGGTATCAGAGCGACTCGATTCTTTGCCCATTCCGCTGCCTCCGACTCTGAGTTGTGATTGTGTCGCAATGCACGTTCCATACAATAAGTCCGTAAATATTCTCAAAGATGCGCGCAAAAAGTTTTCTGGATTTGTTTTCATTGATTGAGATGTGATTTGTGATTTCTGGATTTGTTGAGTTTTGATTAAGGATGGTGAGGGATGAGGACTATCGCTGCTCGGTATTTTTGTGAGTTTCTCCTTGAGTTTCGAGGACGAAACTCTTTGTTGGTGGGTAAGTATGTAGTGCCCCGCTCCGTGAAGGCACTATATACAAGTGAGATCGCCTTGCTTGCTCGAACGGAAGTCTTCTCGGAGAGTTCCCGACCGATTAATCAATGTGAGTGGGCAGAACTGCATTCTCTGATTCTTGCACGACTTAATAATGAATCTGAGTTTTTGAATGCTTGTTGCTTAATAAGATTGTTTTATAAGAAGAAAGATAGAACCGACTCAGTATGCTAATAAGAGAACTCACATAGCTTGTCATTAAAACGAATCTGCTTGCTTGCCTAATAAGAGAACTAGAAATGCTTGTCTGAAATGGGATAGAACCTTGCCATGCTAATAACAAGAATAAAGAGGATTGCTTGCACTTATATCGTATGCTAGACTGGAATACTAGAATGCTTGTCCACAAGAGATAGAATTTGTATGCTAGAGTTATAAGAACTGTTCTTGCTTGTTACTTGTTTAAAGAGTTAGCTTGCTTGAATATGTTTTATTGTGGGCTTGTGAAGAGATGGAACTTGGAGAATAGCGTGAACTTGTGAATCTAGACTAATAGTCCACCCTAAGGCTTAAAAACCTTACGGAGGAGATATGACTATTAGGCAATGTGCATTAAGAGACTGAGCTTCGGCTCTCTGGACTTGATAGATGTGTTTTCTTGCTTGTTCTGGATTAAGTGCATAATCTTGCATTAATAGGAGCTTGCATTCTCGCATTTGGTCGGGACAACTTGTGCACAAGGATTATCTCTCGAGCGGTTCCTGGGGCACTGGGGATCGTTCGGCCCGGGAAAAGATCTAGATACCTAAGGCTTGTACATCCTTGGGTAGCCGTGACTCGTCTATTAGTGAGATGGGCTTGTACGTCCCAACTGCTAATCCCGATGAGGGGACCATCATATAGTTAGGGTGCATGCTAGGCTAGCCTTCTTGCATACCTAACTGTTTGATGCAGGGACGAACAGGAAACTAGAGAAACGATATTCATATGTTATGCAAATTGTTGCTTGTGTGTCTGCTGCAGGGATAACCGTTCGGCAATGGGGTAAGAAATATGAGTATATATATAGCATGCTTATTCATTTAGTCTGCATCGTGATTTATCTGATAGTGACTCATGCATCAAACATCGGTTGGACAATGGCTATTAGTGCAGAGCTGAACCATGAATCACAGCTGCTAATAGTACCAGTATGTGAGTCATTGGATAGCTGGATTGCCGCTGCCAATCCTGAGTTTCTCGGGGAACAAAATCATATAGATGTGTTGCCTTATTGCTTGAGTGAATAATAGTCTGCTTGATATGCTTGCCTTGATTCGATATGATCAGTCTGCTAGATTAACTTTGCCCAAACGAGATAGATGGTGATGCACAATACATGCTGCGCACTGCACGATAGAGCACTGTCCCAAATGGTATGCTTATAGTTTGAATATACAAAACTGTTCAAAGATATGTTTTCAAAAGATATAATCTGACTATAGTTCTGAGCTGCATGAAAAGAACCTAGGTAAAACTAGCAAGATCACTAGTAATGCAATGTTTTGCCACAAGTTTACTTAGTGTGGATTTCAGTGGGTGTAGCTTCTGTTCAGTTGTTTATATCTCACCAGTACTTGCATAAAGTGCTGACCCACCAACAGTTTGCTTGTCCTCAGGTGCTTGTTCGTGCGAGGAAGCGATAGCCATGCCTCATCCCAAGGGGCCGGAAATCTGGAGTCGATGCCTTGAGCCGTATCGAGATTGAGCTGCTTTTGTATAAAGGGACATAATGTATGGAACGGTGTTATTGTAATCGAGAGAAGAGTGCTTGAGCGATTTGTAACCTCGGCCATGCGCCGCTTGTAACAAATTCGATTATCAATAAAAGAGCTTATTTTTATATGCCATTGTGATCTTCACTTTTTTGCAATATATGTGCCGCTGCTTCAGTATCAAATAGCTTACTTGCCCATGTATCAAAGCTTTGGCCTTGTGCAAGCGCACTTTAGGCTTGCACGGCATCACGCCCGTGCGAGGACGATCGGTTCCGTAGGGACCAAAGCGAGGACGAACGGCCCTGCGGGACCGGGGCGTGACAAGGAACCACCCATTTATTCTCGTTTTCACCATCCTACGGGTATTAGATACCGTATTCCGATCATAGTCGTACTTCGGTGCTCGTTCCCACAAATCTATGCCACTTTTCTACCACATTTCGGTTGGAGTCACCAATCCATACTCGTTCTCACTAATCTACGCATGTCATACACCATATTTCGGCTAGAATCACTCGTCTATACTCGTCTCCATGATCCTACCCCCGTATTATAGCATATTTTGGTTAGAATCGATGATCCAAACCCGTCTCCATCGTTCTACGATTATATTACATCATGTCTTGGTTCGAAACACTCGTTTATACCCGTTTCCACCATTTTACGAGTATTCGATACCTTATTTCGTCTAGAATTACATTTCTGTACTCGTTTCACCAATCCGGGCCACTTGTATACTATATTTCGGTTAGAATCACCCGTTTATACTCATTTTCCCTATTCTATGCCCATTCTGCACCATAATTTCGTTTAGCGTCACACCGTTATGCTCCTCTTTCGCATTCTACACCTATTTTATTCCATATTTCTGATAGAATCACTCATCCGTTGGTCGTTTTCGTCATTCTACGTTCATTCTATTCCATATTTCTGATAGAATCACTTATTTGTACCTGCTTTCACCAATCTAAGCTCGCTCTGTACCATAATTTCGATTAGAATCACCCATCTACACTCGCTTTCGTCGGTCTATGCCTATTCTAAACCATATCGCTGTAAGGATCGCCCATCGATGCTCCTTTTAACCATTCTACGCTCATTCTATATCATGTTCAGCTAGAATCGTCCATCTACACTCGTTTTCACCATTCTACATCTGTTTTGTAACGTGTTTTGGTTAGAATCACCGGTCTAAACATGTTTTTATCTTTCTACGCTCATTCTATACCATATTTCGGTAAGAACCGCCCATTTATACTCGTTTTCACCATCCCACGAGTGATTGATAGCTTATTTCGATCACAATCACATTTCAGTACCCGTTTCCACAAATCTACGCCACTTTTGCACCATATTTCGGTTAAGATCACCCATCTGTACTCATTTTCACCATCTATGCTTATACTACACCATGTTCTTCACCATATCTCGGTTGGAATCGCCTATCCATACACGTTTTAACGACTCCACGCTTATTCCATATCATGTTTCTCTTGGTATCGCCAATCTATACTCGTTCTCACCATTCTAGGTCACCTTTGTACAATAGTTTGGTTTAGAATCGCCGATCTAAATACGTTTTCATCATTCTAAGCTCACTCTGTACCATATTTCGGTAAGGAACCACCCATTTATTCTCGTTTTCACCATCTTACGGGCATTAGATACCGTATTCCGATCATAGTCGTACTTCGGTGCTCGTTCCCATAAATCTATGCCACTTTTCTACCACATTTCGGTTGGAGTCACCAATCCATACTCGTTCTCACCAATCTACGCATGTCATACACCATATTTCGGCTGGAATCACTCGTCTATACTCGTCTCCACGATCCTACCCCCGTTTTATAGCATATTTCGGTTAGAATCGATGATCCAAACCCGTCTCCATCGTTCTACGATTATATTACATCATGTCTTGGTTCGAAACACTCGTTTATACCCGTTTCCACCATTTCACGAGTATTCGATACCTTATTTCGGCTAGAATCACATTTCTGTACTCGTTTCACCAATTCGGGCCACTTGTATACTATATTTTGGTTAGAATCACCCATCTATACTCGTTTTCCCCATTCTATACCCATTCTGCACCATAATTTCGTTTAGCGTCATACCGTTATGCTCCTCTTTTGCATTCTACACCTGTTTTATTCCACATTTCTGATAGAATCACTCATCCGTTGGTCATTTTCGTCATTCTACGTTCATTCTATTCCATATTTCTGATAGAATCACTTATTTGTACCTACTTTCACCAATCTAAGCTCGCTCTGTACCATAATTTCGATTAGAATTACCCATCTACACTCGCTTTCGTCGGTCTATGTCTATTCTAAACCATATCACTGTAAGGATCGCCCATCGATGCTCGTTTTAACCATTCTACGCTCATTCTATATCATGTTCAGCTAGAATCGTCCATCTACACTCGTTTTCACCATTCTACATTTGTTTTGTAACGTGTTTTGGGTAGAATCACCGGTCTAAACATGTTTTTATCTTTCTACGCTCATTCTATACTATATTTCGGTTAGAACTGCCCATTTATACTCCTTTTCACCATCCCACGAGTAATTGATAGCTTATTTCGATCATAGTCACATTTCAGTACCCGTTTCCACAAATCTACGCCACTTTTGCACCATATTTCGGTTAAGATCACCCATCTGTACTCGTTTTCACCATCTATACTCATACTACACCATGTTCTTCACCATATCTCGGTTGGAATCGCCTATCCATACTCGTTTTAACGACTCCACGCTTATTCCATATCATGTTTCTCTTGGTATCGCCAATCTATACTCGTTCTCACCATTCTAGGTCTCCTTTGTGCAATAGTTTGGTTTAGAATCGTCGATCTAAATACGTTTTCATCATTCTAAGCTCACTCTGTACCATATTTCGGTAAGGAACAACCCATTTATTCTTGTTTTCACCATCCTACGGGTATTAGATACTGTATTCCGATCATAGTCGTACTTCGGTGCTCGTTCCCACAAATCTATGCCACTTTTCTACCACATTTCGGTTGGAGTCACCAATCCATACTCGTTCTCACCAATCTACGCATATCATACACCATATTTCGGCTAGAATCACTCGTCTATACTCGTCTCCACGATCCTACCCCCGTTTTACAGCATATTTTGGTTAGAATCGATGATCCAAACCCGTCTCCATCATTCTACGATTATATTACATCATGTCTTGGTTCGAAACACTCATTTATACCCGTTTCCACCATTTCACGAGTATTCGATACCTTATTTCGGCTAGAATCACATTTCTGTACTCGTTTCACTAATCCGGGCAACTTGTATACTATATTTCGGTTAGAATCACCCATCTATACTCGTTTTCCCCATTCTATGCCCATTCTGCACCATAATTTCGTTTAGCGTCACACCGTTATGCTCCTCTTTCGCATTCTACACCTGTTTTATTCCATATTTCTGATAGAATCACTCATCCGTTGGTCGTTTTCGTCATTCTACGTTCATTCTATTCCATATTTCTGATAGAATCACTTATTTGTACCTTCTTTCACCAATCTAAGCTTGCTCTGTACCATAATTTCGATTAGAATCACCCATCTACACTCGCTTTCGTCGGTCTATGCCTATTCTAAACCATATCGATGTAAGGATCGCCCACCGATGCTCGTTTTAACCATTCTACACTCATTCTATATCATGTTCAGCTAGAATCGTCCATCTACACTCGTTTTCACCACTCTACATCTGTTTTGTAACGTGTTTTGGTTAGAATCACCGGTCTAAACATGTTTTTATCTTTCTACGCTCATTTTATACCCTATTTTGGTTAGAATCGCCCATTTATACTCGTTTTCACCATCCCACGAGTAATTGATAGCTTATTTCGATCATAGTCACATTTCAGTACCCGTTTCCACAAATCTATGCCACTTTTGCACCATATTTCGGTTAAGATCACCCATCTGTACTCGTTTTCACCATCTATGCTTATACTACACCATGTTCTTCACCATATCTCGATTAGAATCGCCTATCCATACTCATTTTAACGACTCCACGCTTATTCCATATCATGTTTCTCTTGGTATCGCCAATCTATACTCGTTCTCTCCATTCTAGGTCTCCTTTGTGCAATAGTTTGGTTTAGAATCGCTGATCTAAATATGTTTTCATCATTCTAAGCTCACTCTGTACCATATTTCGGTAAGGAACCACCCATTTATTCTTGTTTTCACCATCCTACGGGTATTAGATACCGTATTCCGATCATAATTGTACTTCGGTGCTTGTTTTCACAAATCTAAGCCACTTTTCTACCATATTTCGGTTGGAGTCACCAATCCATACTCGTTCTCACCAATCTACGCATATCATATACCATATTTCGGCTAGAATCACTCGTCTATACTCGTCTCCACGATCCTACCCCCGTTTTATTGCATATTTCGGTTAGAATCGATGATCCAAACCCGTCTCCATCGTTCTACGATTATATTACATCATGTCTTGGTTCGAAACACTCATTTATACCCGTTTCCATCATTTCACGAGTATTTGATACCTTATTTCGGCTAGAATCACATTTCTGTACTCGTTTCACCAATCCGGGCCACTTGTATACTATATTTCGGTTAGAATCACCCGTCTATACTCGTTTTCACCATTCTATGCCCATTCTGCACCATAATTTTATTTAGCGTCACAGCGTTATGCTCCTCTTTCGCATTCTACACATGTTTTATTCCATATTTCTGATAGAATCACTCATCCGTTGGTCATTTTTGTCATTCTACGTTCATTCTATTCCATATTTCTGATAGAATCCCTTATTTGTACCTGCTTTTACCAATCTAAGCTCGCTCTGTACCATAATTTCGATTAGAATCACCCATCTACACTCGCTTTCGTCGGTCTATGCCTATTCTAAACCATATCGCTGTAAGGATCGCCCATCGATGCTCGTTTTCACCATTCTACGCTCATTCTATATCATGTTCAGCTAGAATCGTCCATCTACACTCGTTTTCACCACTCTACATCTGTTTTGTAACGTATTTTTTGTTAGAATCGCCGGTCTAAACATGTTTTTATCTTTCTACGCTCATTCTATACCATATTTCGGTTAGAACTGCTCATTTATACTCGTTTTCACCATCCCACGAGTAATTGATAGCTTATTTTGATCATAATCACATTTCAGTACCCGTTTCCACAAATCTACGCCACTTTTGCACCATATTTCGTTTAAGATCACCCATCTGTACTCGTTTTCACCATCTATGCTTATACTACACCATGTTCTTCACCATATCTCGGTTAGAATCGCCTATCCATACTCGTTTTAACAACTCCACGCTTATTCCATATCATGTTTCTCTTGGTATCGCCAATCTATACTCGTTCTCACCATTCTAGGTCTCCTTTGTGCAATAGCTTGGTTTAGAATCGCCGATATAAATTCGTTTTCATCAATTTAAGCTCATTCTATACCATATCTCGGTAAGGACCACCCATTTATCCTCGTTTTCACCATCCTGCGGGTATTAGATACCGTATTTCGATCATGATCGTATTTCGGTACTTGTTTCCACAAATCTATGAAACAAATCTATGCCACATTTCGGTTAGAGTCACCAATCCATACTCGTTCTCACCAATCTACGCATATCATACACCATATTTCGGTTAGTCGTCTGTACTCGTCTCCACGATCCTACTCCCGTTTTATAACATATTTCGGTTAGAATCGCCGATCCAAACCCGTTTTCACCATTCTACGATCATATTACACCATGTCTTGGTTCGAAACGCTCATTTATACCCGTTTCTACCATGCCACGAGTATTTGATACCTTATTTCGGCTAGAATCACATTTCTGTACTTGTTTCACCAATCCGGGCCACTTATATACTATATTTCGGTTAGAATCACCCGTCTGTACTCGTTTTCAACATTGTATGCCCATTCTGCACCTTAATTTCGTTTAGCGTCACACCGTTATGCTCCTCTTTCGCATTCTACACCTGTTTTATTCCACATTTCTGATAGAATCACTCATCCATAGCCTTTTTCATCATTCTACGTTCATTCTGTTCCATATTTATGATAGAATCACTTATTTGTACCTGTTTTCACCAATCTAGGCTCGTTCTATACCATAATTTCGATTAGAATCACCCATCTACACTCGCTTTCGTCAGTCTATGCCTATTCTAAACCATATCACTGTAAGGATCGCCCGTCGATGCTCGTTTTAGCCATTCTACGCTCATTCTATATCATGATCAGTAAGAATCGTCCATCTGCACTCGTTTTCACCATTCTACATCTGTTTTGTAACGTGTTTTGGTGAGAATCACCGGCCTAGACATGATTTTATCTTTCTATGCTCATTCTATACCATATTTCGGTTAGAACCGCCCATTTCACCATCCCACGAGTAATTGATAGCTTATTCCGATCATAATCACATTTCAGTACCCGTTTCCACAAATCTACACCACTTTTGCACCATATTTCGGTTAAGATCACCCATCTGTACTCGTTTTCATCATCTATGCTTATACTACACCATGTTCTTCACCATATCTCGGTTAGAATCGCCTATCCATACTCGTTTTAACAACTCCACGCTTATTCTATATCATGTTTCTCTTGGTATCGCCAATCTATACTCGTTCTCGCCATTCTAGGTCTCTTTTGTGCAATAGCTTGGTTTAGAATCGCCGATCTAAATACGTTTTTATCATTCTAAGCTCATTATGTACCATATCTCGGTAAGGACCACCCATTTATCCTTGTTTTCACCATCCTGCGGGTATTAGATACCGTATTCCGATCATGATCGTATTTCGGTACTCGTTTCCACAAATCTATGCCACATTTCGGTTAGAGTCACCAATCCATACTCGTTCTCACCAATCTACGCATATCATACACCATATTTCGGTTAGTCGTCTGTACTCATCTCCACGATCCTACCCCCGTTTTATAACATATTTCGGTTAGAATCGCCGATCCAAACCCGTTTTCATCATTCTACGATCATATTACACCATGTCTTGGTTCGAAATGCTCATTTATACCCGTTTCCACCATGTCACGAGTATTTGATACCTTATTTCGGCTAAAATCACATTTCTGTACTTGTTTCACCAATCCGGGCCACTTATATACTATATTTTGGTTAGAATCACCCGTCTGTACTCGTTTTCACCATTGTATGCCCATTCTGCATCATAATTTCGTTTAGCGTCACACCGTTATGCTCCTCTTTCGCATTCTACACCTGTTTTATTCCACATTTCTGATAGAATCACTCATCCATAGCCGTTTTCATCATTCTACGTTCATTCTGTTCCATATTTATGATAGAATCACTTATTTGTACCTGTTTTCACCAATCTAGGCTCGTTCTATACCATAATTTCGATTAGAATCACCCATCTACACTCGCTTTCGTCAGTCTATGCCTATTCTAAACCATATCATTGTAAGGATTGCCCGTCGATGCTCGTTTTAACCATTCTACGCTCATTCTATATCATGTTCAGCAAGAATCGTCCATCTGCACTCGTTTTCACCATTCTACATCTGTTTTGTAACGTGTTTTGGTGAGAATCACTGGCCTAGACATGATTTTATCTTTCTACGCTCATTCTATACCATATTTCGGTTAGAACCGCCCATTTCACCATCCCACGAGTAATTGATAGCTTATTCCGATCATAATCACATTTTAGTACCCGTTTCCACAAATCTATGCCACTTTTGCACCATATTTCGGTTAAGATCACCCATCTGTACTCGTTTTTACCATCTATGCTTATACTACACCATGTTCTTCACCATATCTCGGTTAGAATCGCCTATCCATACTCGTTTTAACAACTCCACGCTTATTCCATATCATGTTTCTCTTGGTATCGCCAATCTATACTCGTTCGCGTCATTCTAGGTCTCTTTTGTGCAATAGCTTGGTTTAGAATCGCCCATCTAAATACGTTTTTATCATTCTAAGCTCATTCTGTACCATATCTCGGTAAGGACCACCCATTTATCCTTGTTTTCACCATCCTGCGGGTATTAGATACCGTATTCCGATCATGATCGTATTTCGGTACTCGTTTCCACAAATCTATGCCACATTTCGGTTAGAGTTACCAATCCATACTCGTTCTCACCAATCTACGCATATCATACACCATATTTCGGTTAGTCGTCTGTACTCGTCTCCACGATCCTACCCACATTTTATAACATATTTTGGTTAGAATCGCCGATCCAAACCCGTTTTCATCATTCTACGATCATATTACACCATATCTTGGTTCGAAACGCTCATTTATACCCGTTTCTACCATGTCACGAGTATTTGATACCATATTTCGGCAAGAATCACATTTCTGTACTCGGTTCACCAATCCGGGCCACTTATATACTATATTTCTGTTAGAATCACCCGTCTGTACTCGTTTTCACCATTATATGCCCATTCTGCACCATAATTTCGTTTAGCGTCGCACCGTTATGCTCCTCTTTCGCATTCTACACCTGTTTTATTCCACATTTATGATAGAATCACTCATCCATAGCCGTTTTCATCATTCTACGTTCATTTTGTTCCATATTTAAGATATAATCACTTATTTGTACCTGTTTTCACCAATCTAGGCTCGTTCTATACCATAATTTCGATTAGAATCACCCATCTACACTCGCTTTCGTCAGTCTATGCCTATTCTAAACCATATCACTGTAAGGATCGCTCGTTGATGCTTGTTTTAACCATTCTACGCTCATTCTATATCATGTTCAGTAAGAATCGTCCATCTGCACTCGTTTTCACCATTCTACATCTGTTTTGTAACGTGTTTTGGTGAGAATCACCGGCCTAGACATGATTTTATCTTTCTACGCTCATTCTATACCATATTTCGGTTAGAACTGCCCATTTCACCATCCGACGAGTAATTGATAGCTTATTCCGATCATAATCATATTTCAGTACCCGTTTCCACAAATCTACGCCACTTTTGTACCATATTTCGGTTAAGATCACCCATCTGTACTCGTTTTTACCATCTATGCTTATACTACACCATGTTCTTCACCATATCTCGGTTAGAATCGCCTATCCTTACTCGTTTTAACAACTCCACGCTTATTCCATATCATGTTTCTCTTGGTATCGCCAATCTATACTCGTTCTCGTCATTCTAGGTCTCTTTTGTGCAATAGCTTGGTTTAGAATCGCCCATCTAAATACGTTTTTATCATTCTAAGCTCATTCTGTACCATATCTCGGTAAGGACCACCCATTTATCCTTGTTTTCACCATCCTGCGGGTATTAGATACCGTATTCCGATCATGATCGTATTGCGGTACTCGTTTCCACAAATCTATGCCATATTTCGGTTAGAGTTACCAATCCATACTCGTTCTCACCAATCTACGCATATCATACACCATATTTCGGTTAGTCGTCTGTACTCGTCTCCACGATCCTACCCCCGTTTTATAAAATATTTCGGTTAGAATCGCCGATCCAAACCCGTTTTCATCATTCTACGATCATATTACACCATATCTTGGTTCAAAACGCTCATTTATACCCGTTTCCACCATGTCACGAGTATTTGATACCATATTTCGGCAAGAATCACATTTCTGTACTCGGTTCACCAATCCGGGCCACTTATATACTATATTTCTGTTAGAATCACCCGTCTGTACTCGTTTTCACCATTGTATGCCCATTCTGCACCATAATTTTGTTTAGCGTCGCACCGTTATGCTCCTCTTTCGCATTCTACACCTGTTTTATTCCACATTTCTGATAGAATCACTCATCCATAGCCGTTTTTATCATTCTACGTTCATTCTGTTCCATATTTAAGATAGAATCACTTATTTGTACCTGTTTTCACCAATCTAGGCTCGTTCTATACCATAATTTCGATTAGAATCACCCATCTACACTCGCTTTCGTCAGTCTATGCCTATTCTAAACCATATCACTGTAAGGATCGCCCGTCGATGCTCGTTTTAACCATTCTACGCTCATTCTATATCATGTTCAGTAAGAATCGTCCATCTGCACTCGTTTTCACCATTCTACATCTGTTTTGTAACGTGTTTTGGTGAGAATCACCGGCCTAGACATAATTTTATCTTTCTACGCTAATTCTATACCATATTTCGGTTAGAACCGCCCATTTCACCATCCCACGAGTAATTGATAGCTTATTCCGATCATAATCACATTTCAGTACCCGTTTCCACAAATCTACGCCACTTTTGCACCATATTTCGATTAAGATCACCCATCTGTACTCGTTTTCACCATCTATGCTTAT
>JAYESA010002353.1:0-25012 GCA_036927795.1 Iris macrosiphon
TTCCGATCCACTCTTCTTGATGCCATCCTCTGGGAAGTAAGCTCAACCCTTTTGGCTGCTATCAATACCACCTTAAAAGTTTGGTAGTCATGTACCTCTACCATATATAAGATTTCCAAGTAAAGTTTCTGTTGGAACCTCATTGCTCTTTCCAACTCGGTTGCCACCATGGTAGGAGCAAACCTGCTTAGTCGACAAAATTATGCCGCGTAACCGTCTACTTAGTGAACCTTTGCTGCAACTCATACTTAGCCACAATCCCAAAGTACTTTATCCTAAATTGGGTCCTAAAATTATCCCATAAAATATGATGCCTCAACCCTACCTCCATCATGGCCCACCAATCTCTTTCCAGATCTTGGAGTTGTAAACGAACCAGGTCAACATGTTCCTCAGCCGAAATCTTAGCTGCTACCAAAATGGTTTCAATATCCTGTAGCCAATCATCTGTCGTGATTGTGTCCTTCGTGCAAACAAAATATCTGGGATTCAGTCTGCAAAATCTAACATATGCCCCAGAATCTGTTCTTCCGCCTTATTATAGGGCCGTTTGCAACCCTTGGTTTGACAGGACATTTTGTTCCTGCTGCTGAAGCTATTGTTGTTGATGTCATTGTTATTGTTGTTGCACCACCATATGGTATTGTTGGGTAACCAATAATCTACGGATAATCTCTAGCAAGGCCGGAGTATCCAGTATTGTTGGCACTACGGGAGGTACGGGCACACCTGGAGCCTGTTACTCAGTCCTATTTATCGTGGGCTCAACTCGGTTCCTTGGCTGGGGTTCTACAGGATCTCGTTCCACTAGCAACTCTGTCTCTCCTGTTGCAGCAGCATTGGAGGAAGAAGAAGCCCTAAAGAATAACACAAGAAACAATCATGTACCAGACGAGAAGGAACAAGGAAGCAACCAATCTAGGAAATTTTAAGCTGAGTATCGAAGAGGATAAATTTATAATTTTAAGAAGGATCATGTTTGACTGAGACTCTTATGACCATGAATACCCCAAAATTATGAAGAATAGACCTGCATGGGCCATCACTAAAACCTTGTCACGCCCCAATACTGAAATACGAAGACGGATATAGCCAACTATTCCTTATAAGGTACTATATATCGTACGACGATCACGGCTGTAATAAGACAAGGGTACATGCTACAATCAAGTCACTTAGGGTCACGTGAACATCTATATATTAATCAATCAAATAAGAAGTAGTAAACATAGAGCATATATGATACAGCAATAAGGCGTCCTAAACACTTTCTCAAAATATTTTGGAGACCAGTTGTGCAAAATAAAAAACTGGCAGAGTATCAAAAGTATATGACAGTGATCAGCTGCAGTCTGATTTAATATAATCATGTAAGGAGACTAATGTCCAGACGTATCGGCTAACAGGTGTCGGTGACTAAACGTCCAAAAGAAAAATATATAAATGACGAGCAGGGAAGAATAAAACCCATTCGTTATCCTCTGCAACTATGTTCCTGGTACGTGCCATGAGTTGGAGGAAAGTAGGCTGGATCTTAGGGTGTTATCTCCAAACCTGACCATATAAAACCAGTGGGTTAGACCCCAAATAGCATGTACCACCAAGGAGCACAAAATGGAGAAACAAAACCCAAATAATAGATATATGAATATATAGGTTCTGTGTCGTAGTTTAGGTCCATGACATATCCTAGCAAAAAGGTCCAACCCTACAACCAAACAAGGACAAGGATTGAACTGTTACACTATGATATTCTATAACCCTAGACTACTAACAAAATAATACAATTATAATCAAGTCCAATTAATAAGATCGGGCAATTACTTGTACGGCTTACTAATTATGGAGTCTGAGATTATCTCAGAATAATATATAATATGTATCCTCAGATCATGCCAGTATCGAACATGAGCTAACCGAACCAAATAAGGAATATACATGCACTTCATGAATTACACCAGTACCCCGTAGGGCCACTGCGCTAAAATACGGTATTAACGGTTCCAGTGCTCCTATAGGAAGACAATGGCTCGACATTATTTATAATAGGTCAGATATTGGCCCCCACTAAGGCGGATGATATACAGTATCTGTGGTGGCCAGTCCATAGCGTACTAGAATGAATCTTTGTGGGAAAGTTCGTTGGCAAGATCTCGGTTACCGTTTCCTCCAAATGTTACTACTACTTTTAGTTATCTAATTAGCCCTATATTGTGTTCGAAATCTCAAGGCGTGGTCACATGAGAATTTGTCTTAAGATGTCGTACAAAGTACGGGAACGCTAGATATAAATCCATGGAAGTTCAATTTGGATTCACCCGAGCGTGGATGCAACATTCAATCAATAAATATCCTAGCCATGCTTTGGTACTTTACTCGCAAGATCTCGGGATACCGTTGGCAAGATCTCGGGATACTATTTCCTCCAAATGTTACTACTACTTTTAGTTACCTAATTAGCCCTATATTGTGTTCTAAATCTCAAGGTGTGGTCACATGAGAATTTGTCTTAAGATGTCGTACAAAGTACAGGAACGCTAGATATAAATCCATGGAAGTTTAATCTAGATTCACCCGAGCGTGGATGCAACATTCAATCAATAAATATCCTAGCCATGCTTTGGTACTTGACTCGTATATCATGTCCGTGCTGGAGGAAAAGTATATTTATAGTATCACGCATTCAAAAAATTGGAGGCTTTCTCGATGCACAATCCAATAAATTACTTAACACGTAACACGGTATATCATACCTCAGCGTACATCCGATCATATACACTTTTAGGCAATCATTTGTATCATTATGGATACAGTATTCTTGTCTAATTACCAATTATATATTAGGAAACATGAATCAAGATCATATTGTAACACGAAGCTTAGGTCATGCACATAGCTGGTTAGTCACATATCACTTGATTCATACTAAAATGTCAATCCAATCACTCAGTCATTCTATGTACATGCCAATCTTAGCTCATGGTCATATCTAGCACGAGGTCTGGTTACTAAATCTATTCTTCCTTAGAATCATAATACATGCATTAACCCAAATCAATCATAAAAGAATAAGAAAAACTTTAATTAAAACATCAAGGCCGCATAGAAAGTCCTGGCCGCATATGAAATCCAGGCTGCATGCTCAGGGTTAAAGTCTACTCCTTTGGAAAAGTGTCGAAGTAACAGCCAATAAATGAAGTATCAGTGAATTGATAAAAAGGTGGCTGATGTGACATACAATAAAGCCTGTCAGAGCGAAAAGACAAAAGCACAAGGTCAGTACAGAGACACAAAAGTCGTGTAGAGGCATGCGCCCAAAAGAAGAGAGCCATGGCTCGTGGCCGCATAATCTCCTTGATGCATGGACTCTGGGCGCATGGAGTCAGGCCTTAGTGAATTTTTATGCGTTCAAGGTACTATACGTTCGACTTTTGAAATCATGCACAAGCAGACATGCGTCCAACAAGATGGGCCCGCATGTTAGAGGGGGCGCAAGTTACTGGGCGGCATGGCACTCCATCGTCCCAGAACAGCAAGATCGGTTATGGAAAAACTCTAAGAATCCGAAAAGATTATATCTGCCATAAAATCCTCATCTCAACTCCAAATCAAGTAGTTCAAAAGCCAAGCTGCTCGAAATGAAGTGTTCTATCACATAGAACAATAAGTTTTTGAAAACAATAATTTTTTTAATATCAAAACAAAAAAAACTCAAGAACACCCATACTCATAAAAAATCCAGATCTACACAATTTCATCCACCAAATTCAGAAACACCAAGTTCTAAACATGCTTAAAATCACACAATAAACATAATAGACCAATAATATGGAGGATTTCTCCATTTCTCATGCAAGGTGTACTTGTCTATTGAGGGAAAAAAACCTAAGAGATAGAAGGAAAAGAAAGAATGAAGAGGGAGAGATAAATAATTTGGGTTATATAGCTAGGGTTTGAGGTTTAGACTATGGATTCAACTCATGATTAAACCAACCCAACAATTAAACCATAAACTAGGATAAACCAAAGAATGGGTCTAGTCTTATGCAATATGCTAAAAATGTAAGCAAGAAAATAATACGCTCCAAATACGTTTATTTGGAAACGAGGAGTGACATGAAGAACCAGATATTTCATAGTCGGTCCAAGCACGTTGAGCCTCAGTATCATTGGATACTGGATGTGATTGAGGCAAAGGATGCAATGCTTAAGAATGTTCATATTGATGACAATGGAGTAGACATACACACGAAGGTTTTACCAAGAGGCAAGTTTGAGTACTGTATGCAGATCGTCGATATGACGAGCTCCTCCTCTTAGTTGGGAAGGAAAAGATTTATTGGAGTGTGTGGGATTCCCAACCTATGTGGAAAATGCTAAGAAGTTGGATTGAGTATTCCTACATATAACAGGAATTCCTCAATGGAGTTGGATTGGGTATTCCTACATATAATAGGAATACCTTAATAGTTTGGATTGGGTATTCTTACATATAATAGTAATACTTCAATGGTTCATATTAGTTATGGGTTTGAGGCTATATATATTAGGTATTTTCTAACCCTAAAATATATCTCTAAATATTGCAAAAGGAGGCAAGAGTACTTTACAACGATTGGAGAGAGAAAAAGGGGATTGACGACTACATCAAAGAGGAGATCATTTCGGGTAATTCTTTCTCGTCGGTGCTTGTAATCGAGTTTTCTTCTTCAAGGATTTATGGTGATCCATTTGGATCGGTGAGAATTTTGTAAGGAGTCGGTGTATATCTTATTTCATTAATAGAGACTTTTCAGGATTGGAATCCAAATAGTTCTGTGGTTTTTCTCGCAAGAGTTTTTACATCAAAAATTATTATGTCTGTGTTTGTCTTTCTTTGTAATTTTGGCAATTTGGTTATTGCTTGGTTCTTTCGCAATCTCTTTCATTTGGAAAACGGTTTCAGTTTCATTCCCAACAATAATACAGTCGTCCCAATGAGGAGGTTCCAGAGTTCCTGAGGTAAAATATAAGGAGTCTCAAAGGGTAGGAAGGACTGTGAAAATATGGAAGGGGCGAGCCTAGGATATATAAAGTGAACATATCAGTGAGGAGAAAGAGAGGAAATACTAGAGGAGTAGGAGTTATCATATATCACCTTGGACTATTAAATATTATAGGAACCTTAGAGGAGGGTGAATATGGTATTTAAAATTTGGTAAAATAAAAAACTATAACAAATATTAATTCATAGACAAGTGCAAGAAATCAAACACTCGATATATCCTGGTATCTTTTTTGCCTGCAATGTATGCATTGCCACTAAATTGATATGTACATATGACGAAAACCAATGCCTCTTAGAAGCTCTGTTGAATAAGTGGTGTTAATGATCAAAGAAGGGGATGAAAATTTCTTTCATAAGAGTTGAACAATTAGACTTAATTTTTAACCCAAACAAAAATTTGATAACAAAACATTAGGAATAATAATTCCTAGTTATCAACAACCTGAGTGTATTCACCAATTCCACCTCAGAATTTAGGAGTTAGATAAATATTAACAAGACATAAAAAAAAACTAGAATGTGTGACCCAAATTAAGCAGTTATAATTATGTGTATTAAAATGTTATTTGTTAACTACTAAGAATTATAATTCTTGAATGTGTTAGATCCACCTATCGAGAAACATTCCAAGTTTATCCAAATTTGAAGTCTAAAATTTAAGTTTCAAAATTTGTATTCTATAAGATTATTCCAATATGAATATAATATTTAATAATTTTTTTTAACTTTAATCAAAATTTAAATATTTAAAACTAAAAAAAATTAACTAGAATTCTAAAATAACTTATATGTGATTATCCATCAACATGTAACAAATATTAGTAAATACTAAAGACAATAAAATTTTTAATTTAAATATCTATCTGCATGATATTTTTTAAAATTAAAACTTGTACCATCTAAGATAAATGATAACAATTGCACAAAATAATAAGTTTTATATTAAGAGAATCTAACCAAAATAAGAATGTAGCAGTCAATAACAAGTTGCATTCTACACAATTTCATATACACGATGTACACATCAACATAAAGATAATTTCATATATTGAACTTCCATATATGATATATCGAGAACATCTGGATCCAGTTTCATATAGTAGACAAAGCAGAGTTAAATGGTAATAGAACCATTGCAATGGTCAGACTCTCGAAGGTAGTAATCAAGATTCGAGAGATAAGAATTCATACTTACAGGGTCATAGAGATAGCAATCTAGATTCGAAAGAGAGAAGAATTTAAGGATAACAAGAACCGTATCAAAAACCTAAATTTTGCATACCCCTAATCTTGTATGATACAAGTAGGATTACTGGATTAGTTCAATAGTTGATAAAAATAAAAAAATAAAAATTTCAAAAAATAATGGGAAACTAACCTGAGAAGTGAGAATGATATCTCTAATCCGATCAAGAGAATAATCAAGACTCAAGAGAAGGATTTCACTGATCGGATCAATCGATTTCAGGCTCACTTCATAGATTTAGGTTAGCTGTTGGAGAGACTCAAGAGAGGGAGAATAGAAAGATTTGAGAGAATGTTTAGGGGATTAAGGCCATTAGTCACTCTATTAGGTTTTTTTTGGAGAGATTGAAGTTGAGAGAGCTCCGAGAGGGGAAAAGGAAATTGCGTAGCGGCACAACATGAAAATAGATAGGAGTCAGGAGAGTGAGTGTTTAGGACTATGGGTATATATATAGAGAGAGATAGGGATCAGGGAGGGGTAAAAATGTAAACATACCTAATTTTTTTGCTTTTCAGTTAGGATAGGAAACTGACTCCCAAACCCTTAACCCAAACCTAATAGAATTTACTTTAATTTTCTAAAATTGAACCCCAACCTGTTTAGCACAAATTTGATCTGAATTGTCAATTCAGGTCAATTTTGTTTCAAAACCCGAACTTTGCACACCCCTAAAGAAATCTCCTTCCTCTCTAATCTCAAATCCAGTCAAAAATTTAAGCACATTCCAAACTTATCCTAATTTACAATAAAACTAGCCCCGCCCCTTCATCTGTATATATACCTAAAGCCAGCTCTATGTCAACCTCTAACTCCTGAAGAGACTACCCCATAATCCCTCCATCACTATCACTCTGATCACCACCCTAGTGCTACATCTCCATTCATAGCCTCTGCGACCTCCTCTTCATGAAGCCCTAATAACTGTAAACCCCAACTCATCGTTATTGGATATCATATCACATGGAGATATCACCCTCCTCTGCTTGCAACCAAACTTTATACTCTCCCTCTATAAACTCACCGAGACCACCCATCCTCCCTAGCATAGTGCCTCAACCAGAATGAAAAGTAGAGGCAGGGTAAATAAGCCATAGTCAATGCCAATAATCTAACCCTTGCCAACCGAGCTAGCCACCAAACCCGGCTTCCTTCCTGTAGCATCAATAGGCACTGATTGTCATGCCCCAATCTCCTACAAGCTCGATTGTCCCCGCTGAACATAAATCACCATGTTGCATCGCTTCCGCAGGACAATCGTTCTCACCGGAACGTGATGTCGTACGAGCCTGGAGTTACGCTCGCACAAGACGATATTATCAAATTCAAAGTTATTATTGAAACGACCAAGTTGCAGCGAAAGTAAAGTATTGTATACCAAGCACACATCAGAGTATACGCAGCAAAGTTCTCGATAGGGTCCAAATACAAATACCACAAATTGATGCAATACTCTTGCTCTTTCTCTAGCCCACAAACGTTCATACATCATGTCTCGTATATCCAAGCAGCGCCACTACACCTGCGTACCTGAAATAATGCACACAAACGTGGGTCAGTACACAGTCGTACTGGTGAGCGGGGTAACACACTCGTCTAAACCGATACTAAGTAGATAAGTGAATGCAAACAGTTATATAGTGATCTTTCTACTTGAATCCTAGATCCTTTTCATGGCAAAAGTATCACATGTTAAGGAAAATTGTAAAGCAGGTTAAGCATTCAACTCAAGCAAAAATATACAAGCAGATATATCCAACTCAAAGGGAAACTAGCATGCAAACCGTCCTTCTGAAACCCAAGCAACGTGAGAACCTATCGACCCATCATCCAAGCCTCAATATCCATCTTCAAACGATGCCATAATACAAGCCTTATTATTCCTATCATCAAAAATGAACACTCTTGCCGAGATAAGGTGGCCGCCACCTACGCGAAAAGCACAAACCAAACCAAACAAAGCAAACCAACTCTTATCTATATGAAGTCACTGGCCAAGCCATAAAGGACTGATCAACTGCAGTTTTACTCGATCCAGAGCTGAGTAGCTAGCCCGCTTGGTCGCATCGAACTGCCGGCACTACGTCCAAAGCATGTTACCATTTGTCTCTGTCACTCCCCAGTCCCAAAAATACGTAGGACTAGGACACGTAAGCATGCCAGCCTCATGGATAGGCAACTCCAATATATGGAAACTAAACCCATACGTACGCTGTAATATGAATATCAAATCCACAAGTGGTATAAATCTATCACAAGTCACAAGGTATAATCTAAATCTCATCCACAAAAAATCAAATATAAATAAATAACCAATATCTATGAAACTAGATCTTAATAAGAAGTATCTAAGGATGATAGTTGGATGGAAACAAATCCACTACCAACTCAAATGGAAAAGTGCAACACAATAAACGCAATATAAGAATACCATCTCACAATCACGGGCTCGAAGAGAAGACGTCCTCAAAACATATGTAATCATCCAAATCTGCGCTCTTGCGAATACTCAAGAACACCGACACCTGGAAGGGCCAGGTCCTTAGAGGGACGTAACAAGATACATAAAATTATGCCAATAAAGTACTAAAATAAATATGCAATGGGTCACCTAACCGTCTAAGTGAATGCAGTTTAAGTACAACTTTCCAAACGCATGGGCTATCTGGCTAAAATAGGATTGGCATGGTTCTTTTGGAGATCCAAGGGCCTACAAAACATGTCATCTTTTGAACGGCAGAGGCCGCCTGATAATAATATAATATATAGTGGTCATCATGACTGCGCATCTCCGACGCAGCGTACGGGTTACGCAAGGAAAGTGCAACAGAGCCCACACGCCTTACTTGTTGTTCTCCCCACCCCATTCTCTAAGCATGTCACATCCATGACACGATAATACCTCTAATAACTTCCAAGTCTACTAGCATGCAAAGTTTCTAATAGCAGTTATTCCTAACGCACGACCCACACATACATGAGGCCAAACCCTGCATGCCAGTCCGTGATCTATATGAGACTCACAACTCGTGTAACAACTGTGTCACGGCCAATGAAACCTAATGATGCTTCATGATAATGGGGTGGTCTCATAAATAAGGTTAATGCATATACATAATAAAAATAATCACGGCGACACCGTCGTTGCATCCAAGTTTCCTTGGACGCGTATTTTATTTAGCAGTTAAAATATATGAACTAAAGACAGAAAATAAAGATGCATGCAACATATAGAATATGAATAATAGTATAATAGCAAGGTATACTTTTCTGGCAAGAAGCTGCAAAATGTACCAATAACCTGCTCCAGAAGTCGCACAGAATAAATCCAATATCCTATGTACATATAATATAATACAATAAAATCATTAGTCATTACACTAGCACATACACAACCATATTTACACTGGCTCAGGGGGTACACTTGGGGTGGCACTAGTTATCTAACACGGTCAAATACGCGTTGAATTACGCGAGTGTCGCATCTTCAAGTACTGTACACAATCAGTCAGTCAACTGGCAGGTTTCTACGTCAGTACGTTAATGTACGCAAGGCAGACAATTCACAAGTTCTTAGGGTCAACATGGTCAAGGTAAGTACGGGACAGTCCACGGTGTCCTAGGATCATACAGTCTAAATATATATAGTCATAATTATCAATTAGCATTTACTTAATTATACAATACATATATATATATATCCATATAATTATATAATAATCTAACCAGTAATTTATTTACATACCTATTTGAATATATTTACTAAGTATATATATATACGTACCAATGAATATTATACATATACCAAATTGAACAGTATACGCGTACGCGTACGTATGCGTATACGAGTTGGGTTTCCTGACTCAGGGTCCGATATCCGCTAACGGTGGTAACGAAATACTAATGTCCTAGTGGAACACACACAAACACACATAAACTGAAGGGAGAGGGACAGGTTTGAACCTCGGTGTACGCGCACGAGGACGATGATGAGGTTGATGATGATGACAACGAAGGTGATGATGATGGTAATGTCGCTGGAAATGATGACGAAGAGATGACGACGATGCGATGATGATGATGGGGTGATGATGGTTTGATGGTTTAATGGTGAAGATGATGATGATGACGACGATGCTGAGATGATGATAAAGTGATGATGATGATGATGACGAGGATGATGGTGTTGGCGAGGACGATGACGAGGATGGAGATATGAACGATGGTGTGATGATGATGATGCTAATGATGATGATGATGGCTGTGGTTATGGAGGCTGCCGGAGTCCGGCCAGGGGAGCTTCTCCAGCGAGTCATGGCGAAGACAGGAAGCAGGGAGGTGCGGCACCGGTGATGGGGTGGTGTAGGCCGGGGTGATGGGTCGAGAGGGAGAAGCAGGAGGAGAGGTCGAGGTGTACGGTTGCAGAGGCGGGGACAGGGTGGCCCGGCAGGGAAGACTCCATGGTGAGCACCGGGGAAGGTGGTGGTCTACATGTTAATGGTGGTGGTGATGTCTACTGACGGGGAGATGGGAGAGGCGGCTCGGGTTACTCTGGTTGGTTTATGGAGGAAGTCGACGGGTGCAGGCGGGTTCACAACAGGGTGCAGGACTCGGCAGGATGTCGACGGGAAGGTAAGCAGTCGTGGAGAGGAAGGAGGAGTTCGAGGTGGTGCTGGTGGTGTTGGCCTGGGTGGCGTATGGTGGTGTTGATGGTAGGGGTGAGCAGTAGGGGGCTCGAGGAGGAGTTCAGTCGAGGGAGGAGCGGAGTGATCGTGCTGGTGGTGGTGGCGATTGCTGGTGATGGGGAGTCGTGGATGATTCAGGGAGGAGGTGATGAAGATGAGGGAGGAGGACGGCGGTGAATGGTCGGGACAGGTGAACGGTCAGGCAAGTCTGGGCAGGACTGTGGAGGAGAATGGAGAGGGAGCAGCCGTGGTTGGGAAGTCCTCAGGCGAGGCTCGGGGTTGGCTTCTTGCTGCTCAGGGAGGAGACGGCGGGGTCGGGGACTGTGCAGGCAGGCGACGAGGTCACGGCGAGGAAGCATGGTACAGGCGGACGTGGTTGCTACTCCGGCGAGACTCCAGTGGAGGGTGGCGGCCAAAACAGAGAGGGGGAAGATGATGATGAATAGGAAGATGGGTGAAGGTCGGCTGGTAGCTTGTTAGGTTTATAGGAAGAAAAGAAAGAAAAAGTAAAAGAAGGATATTTATACATGTAGAATTTTGGGTTTGGGTTTGACCTAGTTAGGTGGGCTTGGTCAACACTCTTGGGATGGGCTTGGGCTTGCCATGGGGATGTTGGAGGGCTATAATTCATATTGTTTAAAATGCAAGGATAGATTTAAATAGGGGGCGATGTTTGTGCGTTGCACATTCCAAAAAATTACAAATAAATTCATGTGAAGGAAAAAATGGATTTCTTCACGTATTGTCCAATGTTGTGGACACCTTAATGCATTTTTGCATAAAAATGCCCAACAATTGGAAAATTGCACAAAGATAGAAAATGGATTTAAATTAATTAAAATTAATGCGCAAGGTGTTCTTGAATTAATTAGAAGTACATGGGAATAAAATTATGTGGGACACAAGGGTCATGGACATAGGGGACTCAGAATAGTATATTATCATAAATTTGGTTGTACGAAACAGGTCAAGATTGTGTCTCCAATTTTGATTGGAACGTACAAGGATACAAAGTCAGAATTATTTTAGAATTAAATACAAATGTCCACGACGAATGTTGTGCGACTAAAATGTAGCACAAGAGAGCATAATTATAAGTTACATAAAGATTAGGATAGAAGGCGGGCATGTCTAGGATAAGGATATAAAGTTTGTAGGAAGGCAATGGCTAGTGTAGTGCTCCAATTATCGATGCAATGGTAAGGTGCGCTACGCGACATAAATATTGTATAATTAAATGGAATGTCGTGTCCTGTATCTAATTGGATACAAACTAGCCCTAGTTTCTCTATCTATGCCACGTAGGCCTAATTTTGGGTGAGGGGGTTTACAGTCTCCTCCATGGTCGAATGGTCCCGGTGCCACGGAGCATATTCCCTTCGAGGAAACGAAACCCTGTGTGCAACAGGTTGTCCGTGACCGATACAAACACCAAGTAGGTATGACAAGAGAATCAAGCATTCTCGTCCCACCAAATGATCCTAGCCTCAATCCAAGCAACTATCCATAACCATTCTCCAACTATAGCCCAAGGCACCATCTCAAGTTATCCCTATATGCACTATGCCGCTTTGACAAAATGCTCTAATTGGTACAACACCCCTCGCTCAGAAAACTTTGTGGCACAATGTCCCAACAGTGGCACAATGCCCTCACCGATGCAGTTGTCTGATTTTGAACCATAACTGCATGCTTTGCATGATAAAGCGCCCAACTGATACTCGTGTACGGATGTACATTCACTCACGTCGCCCGAATTGCCTCGATGTTCCAACCAAGATGATCCACTCAAGCTCTAACTGCCTACTCAAGCTCCAATTGTCCAACGTAAAACTAACTAAAGCCACAAATCATATCCAACCAAACAACATACACGCTATGCACGCCAGAGTATAGTGATTTCTAAGTTTCAGTCCAAGTGTTCAAGCCATTGCGTGTGTTCCATATTATTAGGCATGAAGGAGTAGAAGAGAAGGGATAGAGCCCACTCATCCAGTCTGATTCCGTTAAGCACCCTGCCTTGCCGATACGGCCGACCCCTTGAACCTGTGGTCCAATGTAAAGCATGATCTACTCAATTGGTATGACCATACAAGCAGGTCGTGCTCTCCAAATTATCTGACCGATCGAACTATGGAAGACGGCATTATTGCTCCAATCCAGCTATCCCAGAACTGATCTGAATGAACATCTGATTCTATCAAACTCCGCTAGCGATCTGTATATGAAACTAACTCAAATCAATGCTTGTTCCCAAATCCAACAAATCAAAATATAACCAGCTAGTACCTCATTCGATCCGAATTAGCATAATGTACCGTGCGATTGCGGGACATTATATAATATACCACTTAGAATCAGGTTCGTCCTCGAACCATACTAGTATCCATTCCTTGTAGCATATCGCTTGTCCAATTCATAACTCTACTCCATGCAACTCATATTCTCTTGATCCAGACTCAGCATCTCGCTTCGCGCTGAACGCCCGCCCGAATTCTATATTCCCATATCCTCTTTGTAGCTCAATACGAATTTCTCATATCGCTTAGTTTTGGATCATACACATATTTAAGGCATCTCTGAAATACATGTATTTCAGCCGAGCTTAGCAATAGCGAATTTGAATAAGTTACAAGGGTATCTTTATGTTTGAGACATTCATTCGCTTCACTCCCAATTGAACCAATCCTGACTTTTATTCCAACATATTCGCACAAGCGCTATTCTCAAATACAATAATTTTCCACTGACGATCTTTCCACCGTATTCAAATCAGTTCGTGTTCCAACTCAGTTCATCCAAATATTTCTGAATCCATACTAGCACCATCCAAACTCAACTAACCAAACTCTAGCATAACTTCAATCGTACAATGTTCTGCAAGCACCGTCTCCAAATATTATCTCATGCTCCGAATGATCATCACAAATGATACTATCCCAGCTAGGCGACTTACCCAAATATCAAACAATGCTCTTAGATCAGCTCAGCCAAACACCTCTTCCTCAATCTCAATACCTCACTGGATGAACATCTATATTGAGGTTCATGTGATCCACAAAGATTTTGTCGCCTCGTCATAGGGATAGTGTCGCCTCAAAGCACAGGATATCGCCTTCGTCTTCTGTATGAGCACGCATCCCAGACTAAGTTCTGATGCATCTTGTAGATCTGAGACACATATATCCCTTCCAGTATTGTAATGATTTAATCTGAATGAGCCGCTGCTTTAACTTCACAAGCTAGTTTCACAGTCGTCAATTCATATGAATGTTATTCCCTTCGGGACACGATGAGTCAGAGGCGATGCCATCTTCAAAAATCTGCGACTCTGAATCTCATCAGTTGACTTAGGCTATTCCCACCATCGCTTCGATCTTTCGGCTGCATCTTCAGCCAAAGGCTATCCCAAGGATCTCTCAATTCCAACACTCAGTCACTTAGGCAAATCTCTAACACACACTACTCGCATCCACCCTCGATACATTCCCAAATGCGCCACCGCAAGGGTCGTTCTATGGGTCTACAATATTCATCTCTGATTTGGCGGGCAAGTCACTAGGGTTAGTTGTCCCGAAGCTACGCTCGATAATTGTAAGTCATCACGATGGACAGTTACTACGAAACATGTTATATCTCCTCTGCAAATCTGAGCCATAATCCAACCATTCCATCTGAACGAACTTCTGATATCGAGAACTTCATGCACTACCTCTGCTGATTCTGTCAACCAAACGTCGCTTAACCATCTAGAGTTTTACTATCTATCCAAGCCACAAATCGAGAACTGCGCTATTTGAATTCGTGTTCCTTCAATCCGTCGTTCTGCCCTAAATCCATCAAATTTTCTGAACTGCCATGTTTGACTTCTCGCACTACCACTTGCAACGATTTCTAAAACCATAGACTTGCTCCAAATTCTTATCCGTATATCATGTTCCACAGTGCATGTCCAACTTGCTCGAGAAGCACAGTATTTTGCTCTAATATTACTATCTCGTTTAGCTATCTTCAAAAGTCCATCGGCCATAATCCTTGTTCTTGTTCCATTCCTTAGCCCGTCTTGATTTCTCTATTTTTTATTAGTCCACAAACTCCCAATGACTCGTGCATTAGTTCCAACATAAATCTCAAATCATATTACCTTTACTGGTTGCCTCAATCCTTTTCAGTACTGCAAGTGCTAACTTCCAATCTGACTTAACATCAACTAGACTTGCCTCATGTCAGTTTATGTCTTCCGGAGAATCCGTCTACCATCGTTGCACCATTTTGCCAAATTTTACTTTCGCTAAACCATGAGTCCAACTTCTTGAGTGCCAATATCCAAAATCCTTTAGGTCCGTACGAATCCATCGCATTGCCCCTCCAAACCAGATCGTGTTTCATTACTCAACCAACAACTCCAATGTGTTGCCAAAATTCGTAGTTCGTGCTCGCTATCCTCGATTCACCTATCGCTCGCTCAAGCGTATGCCAACTTGTAAAACCCCTAATTTTAAAACCGTATAAATTATTTAATTAATCATTTAATTTATTTAAAGTATTTCATAGTATATTAGAAATTATAATTTATTGAATTTAACTATTAGGTAAAATATGCATTTAGAAATTTATGGAGGAAAACTATTATTTTACCTTATTTTATTTTATGTAGGAGACCTTGTGGACGGATGAAAGATTATTTGTATGTACTAATATAATTTTCTAAAATTATATATATATATATATATATATATATATATATATATATATATATATATATATATATATATATATATATATATATATATATATATATATATATATATATATATATGTATATATTGAATAATAAAAAAAAGAATAAAAGAAAAAGAAAATAAAAAGAAAATGAAATCAGTAAAAGAGAAATCATTAACTAAAACCCCTAAGTATTAACCCTAAGCCTAAACAACCTAAACCCCAACCCAGCAAACTAATTCCCTACCCCACTAAACCGCTCAATTTCCTAAGCCTACCCAAAACCCGCTGTACATCCCCCCCCCCCCCCCCCGCGGAATCACACGCGAGACCACCCCCCCTATTTCCCTTCTCTGCTCTCTATATATATACAAGCTATATCCTATAAACCCTAACCCTAGCTCAAATCTCCACGACCCAGACCCGCCGCCGCCGAAGCAACCGCCCCGACCACCAAAGTTCCCTCGCGCAACCGCCTGGACCAGCACCCCGCGCGAGATCCCACGCGCGCCGCGACTGAATCAGACAGCAACGTACCCCTGTTCACGCCCTGTTTTCTGCTCCATCTTACGACCGAATTCGACCCCGTCTTCACCTGTATATTCATGACCTATCCCTCTTCTAACTCTTTGTTTTAGTTTCCTCCAAACAGTACGTAACCCTAAGTAAAAATCGAGACCAAGTTAAAGAAAAATCACAACTTTAACTTCAAAAAAACTGCTGTAACCACCCATGTTTAAGGACTCGTATCTCCCACCCCAGAGATCCAAACTTAGATTTTCTTTTTGCTATATGAAGACCACATAACTAAGATTATTTTCTGTTAATTAGATTAATTTATTTGGCGTTATATGCAGAATTAAATTGGGTTAAAAATCAGGAAAAACTGTTTTTGAAACCTTCAAAATTTGCGATACTGAGCATGACCCACCAAACGGAACCGCCCCGTCGTGTACCAATTACACCGAAAGGTGCATATAGTATGTCCAGACGTGTGGGCTTTCTCAAAAACTAATTTAGAAGCGTGTGCGCATCAGAATCAACCCGTATCCGCAAAAAGTCCCCGTATCGTGACTTTTGTAAAATATCGCACCATTTAATATACGCTCGTCAGAATGCGACGAAACTTGTGCAATTGGATTCATGGTATCACATTGGTCCTGTGATCCAAGTTTTACATGATTCTGAGATAGTTGACCAAGCCGCCTATTTGCGGGTCCTACGGTTGACTTTTTGGGCAAATTTGTGTTCGGCTCACCGGAATCGAAAATTGGACGTAACGTTGAGTTCATATTAACGTTTAGAATTTTTTTGACCTATAATTTGTCCCTTTTAGAGACCTTTACCCATGACACGCTTTTCGATGCAAAGTGGGCCTTATATGGACCCCGCTTTGACCCAAAATTACCGTTTTGCTCCTGTGTCCAAATTGGATGAAAGGGTAGTATTTTCTAGCTAACTCACTTATTCTAGGAACGTTGGTGATATTTATTTCAGCATCCGGAGATATTCATTCTGAGGCCACTGATCCTGTGTGCTTGACTCCTGTACGTTACACTTTGCAGCTCTCTTGCCAGGCAAGATATCTTGCCAAATTGCTTACAGTACTCTGCATGCTTATTATATTTTTTATATTTATTGTATGTGTATTTTCTTTCAGTCATAATTATATACTATATATATGTTGACACACACTTAACACATAGTATCATGGGAGGGAAGGACAATCATTAGGCGTATGGGCTATAACCACTTTGGTAAACCGTAGTATCTAGCTCAAACTACGGTAGTGTGTCGCGCTGGTCGCTACCCCCGAGGTATGTCAATTTCTGATGTCCCTGACGTGTGTGTGAGTTGTAAGATTAGATCGAGTAGCCTACCCATGCCCATACGTCGAAAAGTTATCCTCATTATGCATTTCATATAGATTGTCTTGTACAGCGTACTTATATATTTTCGTCTATTTATGCATGTTTTACTGTATTCAATTGGCATGCTTTTATGTATCTTGTTATGTCCCTCTGAGGACCTGGTCCCTTTACAGGTGTAGACGATCTTGACTATTCGCAGGAGCACGGATCAGGACTTACTACTTATCTCTTCCGAGGAGGTCTTACCTTCTGAGCATCTTTGATTATCTCTAGCGATGGATCGCTTCGCTGATACCTTTATATCATTATCTTATTTTATATTGGAGATTTACCCTCCTCTCTCATTTTAGTATTGATATAGTCATTGGTAGTGGATTTGTCTCCACACGACTATTATTTTGGATTATTCAAACTCATTATTCTAGTTTAGTTATTTTTTTCTATGACTTGTTGTATGGATGAGATTAGTATTTCTGTGACTTGCGACTATATATATACCACATGTGAGTTAATATTTATATTACAGCATACGAATGTATTATGGTATCCATATATTGGAGTTGCCAAATACATACGGCTGACATGCTTACGTATTCCTAGTCCTACGTACTTTGGTACTGGGGCATGACACAACTGTTTGTTCCTCATGCTCAACTCTCTCTCTCTTTGTATCCATGAATGCTCCACCAAACTTTCAAATCATGCAAATGAACTCTGATATTCAGCTTTCCATCTGATCGATCTTCACTTGTTTCCAATACTTGGTCCGCATCAATCCTTCAAATTCTAAACACTCTTTTCATTGTTGATTCTATTCTCGCCCATCACCCAAGTCCAACGATACTTCTATTGCACAAGTTCGTTCTTGATTTCACAAGTCTAATGTATCAAAAAATACCTGAGCCAATTTCTATTGCACCATATACCACTTGAAAATAGAGTCGCTCTAACGCTTACTCTGCGTCGACGAATGTCTATTCCAAACTGACTATTCTGGGGTGAACTTGTCGATCGCAAATCAACATTCGCTTGCTCCATGTTTCATTTTCTAACTCAGCCAATGTGCACCAACCAACTTATATTCCTGTTACCCTTATCCATTGCGGCAATTTCAATGATGTCTATCCAAGATATTCTAATGCCACTTAACTATGTGATATACCATATACCACTCAGAATCAAGTCACTCCTCACGTCATCCTGCTTTGCACTGATCCAAGATCCGTTCGAACCATCCCTTATACGTGATCCTGCCATGTTCCATTCTCGATACTTCCAACTACTCTCAAACCATACGATATTTTTGCTACACGAGCAACCCGTGCAACGATCTCTTCCAAGTAATCCAATCCAATACCCGAATGTTCCTTATATTTGCTGTACAAGCAACTTATGAAACGCTATCCTGATATCCCTAAGCCAACTCAAACCAGCTCAGCCAATGCTCTCTGTGATATACTAAGCCAAAAATCAAACTCTATCCAACTCATTCGCTACACGAGCAACTCGTGCAACGATCCATTATTATCCGATGCTTCTTCTCACAACATGTCGCATAACCAATCTTATCTGCCAACCAACTGCTCCATTGATGCAACTGGAATCTCCTGAATGACAAACCAAACCAAACCAACGACACACCTCTCAACTTGCTGCACAAATGCAACAACGTCCAACGATGCTAAGCGATCTACCGAAAACTAACAAAAGTAACAAAAAATAACATGCACCCATAACCAACAAATATATAGACTTATTGCATAAAATATCCAATGCGGCACCTAGAGCCAAGAGCTAAATAACACACGAAAGCTATTTAGAGTTTGTGATAAACCAAAAGACAAAGTCCGAGGAAATGAACCGGGCGCTCTGATACCAATATATAACGCCCCAATCTCCCGCAAGCTCGATCGTCCCCGTTGAACGTGAATCACTACCTTGTAGCGCTCTTGCAGGACAATTATTCTCATTGGGACGTGATGCCGTACGAGCCTGGAGTTGCGCTCGCACAAGGCAATGTTGTCAAATTCAAAGTGATCATCAAAATGACCAAGTTGGAGTGAAAGTCAAGTATTGTGTACCAAGCACACATCAGAGTATACGCAGCGAAGTTCTCGACAGGGTCCAAATAAAAATACCACAAAGGAGAAAACCATAAATCGATGCAACACTATTGCTCTTTCTCAAGTCCACAAAGGTACTTATCGTTCATACATCATGTCTCGTATATTCAAGAAGCACCACTACACCTGCGTACCTGAAATAATGCCCACAAACGTGGGTCAGTACACAGTCGTACTGATGAGTGGGGTAACACACTCGTCTAAACCAACACTAAGTAGATAAGTGAATGCAAACAGTTATATGGTAATCTTTCTACTTGAATCCTAGATTCTTTTCACGGTAAAGGTATGACATGTTAAGAAAAACTGTAAAGTAGGTTAAGCCTTCAACTCAAGCAAAAATATACAAGCAGATATATCCAACTCAATAGAAAACTATCATGCAAACCGTCCTACTGAAACCCAAGCAACGTGAGAACCTATCGAACCATCATCCAAGTCTCAATATCCATCCTCAAATGATGTCACAATCCAAGCCTTATTATTCCTATCATCGAAAATGCACACTCTTGTCGAGGCAAGGTGGCCGCCGCCTATAAGAAAAGCACAAACGAAACCAAACAATCTATATGAAGTTACTGGCCAAGCCATAAAGGACTGATCAACTATAGTTTTACTCGATCCAGTGCTGAGTAGCTAGCCCGCCTAGTCGCATCGAACTGCCGGCACCGTATAAAACTCCTATTTCTAAAAACCGTATTTTTTTATTAATTAATAATTTAATTATAGTAATTATGTGCTAATTAAGATAAATAGATTTTTAATAATTTTTATTTTAGGTGTTAGTGCACTTAGAGGATTTATGGGACCATTAAAAAATTTTTGAAATTTATTTCATGTAGGAGACCGCTTGAGCAGTTGCTAGCCTAATGGTGTGTATTAATATAATCCTAGATTTTTCTATGAGTATATACGTATATATATATATATATATATATATATATATATATATATATATATATATATATATATATATATATATATATATATATATATATATATATATATGCATAGATATTTAAAGAGAAATATAAAAGAAAAGAAAAGGAAAAGATTAGAAAAGGAAAAGAAAAAAAAATCCATTAAACTATTTCCTAATTTCCTTAACTACCAAACCATTAAACTCAATGAGCCAACCCGCCTGTGCATGTGTGAGCCGCCCCTTGCTACCAACACAGTCACTGAAAATATTGCACTAGCAACCCCTTTTTGCAAACAAACAAGCAAATTCCAACATACCCACAGTCACTGAAAATATATATCACTATTTTAACCAAAACCCTAACCCTAAATCATCCAAACCCTTCCTCTTCCTATCTAGACCTAGAGAGCGCCGCCACCGGAGCCGGAGAACCCCGCCAGGCCGTCCAAACCAATCCCGACGACCGCGACCCCGCGCACTGCAGATTCTGCAGCGAGGTACCTGTGTTCCGGAGTTGTTTTCCGTCGCCTCGCTCAACCAAACGCCACCCCGTCTTCACCGGTATGCTCAACCCTTAACCCTCTTCCATATCTGTATAATAGTAGACCTCGAACAACACAAAACCATATGCGAAAACAGCGCCAAAGTTGGCAGAAATAGACCAAATTCTGGGATCGCAGAAAACAGCGGTGATCACCCATATTTCGGAGTTCGTATCTCCCACCACAGATATCCGAATTCGATAATTCTTTTTGGTATGCGTAGACCACTTGACCTAGTTTAATTTTTGTTAAATAACCCTAGATTATTAACTGCTGTAGGCAGAATTAAATTCGTTGAAAAATCCCGTAAACATACTTTTCCAGATTTCCAAAAGTTGTGAAATAGAGCACGCCCAGCCAAACGGGACCGCCCCGCCATATACCAAGTGTACCGAACGGTGCGTGTAGCATAACCGAACACGTGAGAGTTCACAAAAACTGATTAGGACGCGTGTGCGCGCCGAAATCAGCCCGTATCTGCGGACAAATCTCGTATTGTAACTTCTACGAAAGTCGTGCGAATTTTGTGCACGCTCGTCAGATTGCGACAAAACTTGCGCCACTGGACTCATGGTAACGTGCTGGTCCAGTGATCCAATTTTCACGTAATTCTGAGACAGTTGACCAAGTCGCCAATTGGCGGGTCTACGGTTGACTTTTTGGGCAAAATTGTGTTTGACCCATCGGAATCCACATTTGGACATACCATTTGGTTCGTATTGACATCTAGAGTTATTTGACCTATAATTTGTCCCATTTAGAGACTGTTACCCTTGGCACATTTTTGGGTGCAAAGTGGGCCACACGTGGACCCTACTTTTACCTGAAATTACCATTTTGCCCCTGTGTCCAAATTGGACGAAAGGAAAGTTCTTTCTAGCTATTTTGCTTATTCTGGGAACGTTGGTGATGTTTATTTCAGCATCCGGAGACGTTCATTCTGAGGTCGTAGCTTCTGACTCTTGGAGTTGACATCGGGACATTATATTTTGCAGCTTTCTAGCCAGGCAAGATACCTTGCCAAATTGTTTACAGTACTTTTGCATGCTATTTATATTTCTGTATATTCATTGCATGTGTAGTTTCTTTCAGTCATTACTATATAATAGATATGTTGACACACACTTGACACTTAGTATCATAGAGGACAATCAGTAGGCGTATGGGCTTTAACCACTCTGGTAACACCGTAGTCTCTAGTACGCACTATGGTGGTCGTGTCCGATATTCACAACCCCTGTGATATATCGATTGATGGAGTCACGAGAGTCGCTACCCCCGCGGTATGTCGGCTGATGATGTTCTAGACGGGTGTGTGAGTTGTGAGGCTTAGATCGAGTAGCCTACCCTTTCCCATATGTCGAAAAGTTGTCCTCATTTGTATTCATATAGATTGTCTTAT
Organism: Iris macrosiphon; assembly: GCA_036927795.1. Classification (NCBI taxonomy): domain Eukaryota; kingdom Viridiplantae; phylum Streptophyta; class Magnoliopsida; order Asparagales; family Iridaceae; genus Iris; species Iris macrosiphon. The sequence continues at coordinate 22,558 of JAYESA010002353.1, forward strand.
ATAGCGTACTTATTTATTTTCGAACGTTATGCATGTTCACTGTATTCAAATTGGCTTGCTTCTATGTATCTTGTTATGTCCCTCTGAGGACCTGGTCCCTTGCCAGGTATAGACGACCAGGAGTATCCGCAGGAGTACGGGCCTGGACCTGACGCATTCCTTTCTGCCGAGGAGGTCTTACCTTATGAGCATCTTTGATTACATCTAGCGATGGGTTCTTTTAGCTGATACACTTCTGCCATCACCTTTTTTTATATTGGAGATTTACACTCCTCTCTCACTATTATTTTGGATATAGTCTTTGGTAGTGGATTTGTCTCCACCCGACTATTATTTTGGATATTTCAGACTCCTCATTCTAGTTTAGTATTTCTTTTCTATGACTTGTTGTGTGGATGAGATTAGCATATCGGTGACTTGTATTAATATATACACCACATGTGAGTTAATATTCATTCTACAGTGTACGTGTGTATTATGGTATCCATATATTGGAGTTGCCATATACATACGGCTGGCATGCTTATGTGTTCCTAGTCCCACGTATTTTGGGACTGGGGCGTGACATATTTTTGTGGTGGCCCATGCAGGTCGAGTTAGCCATTTCGGTTACGTAACTGTACCGAGCGGGCCTGCACCTAGGATTAGAATTTTAGATCTCATCCACACTTGACTATAACTTACCTTCCTTCCAACATGTCCTACTTAAGTGCTTGCATCCTGCTTGATTCATGTACTCTTCTTAACCCTTCGTCCATCTCTTGTAGAGAGATGAATTTGCATAATGGGCATGCCGCCACCGGGGACAACGCGTCTCCAGGGGACGACGACCAATCACCAGTAGTGACCTCATCGACACCTCTTCTTCCCAGACCGGATGGACTGACTAGCAATCCAATTCCATCAACCCCTTTCACGATACCTAATGGGACTTTTCCAGCTCCACTAGCACCACAGAATGGCCAGACACAGCTGTTCCAATTCTTTCAGATGATAATGCAGGAACAGAGGTAGAAAGCAGCAGAGCAGAGGCTAGAATTCCTGGCAGCACTTGAAAGAATGGCTACAATAGCCCCTGTACCAACCCAGATACTAGTTTTAGTACCACAAGCTCGGGTTGGTTCAGTCAAGGACTTTGTACAGATGGGCCCTAAGCCGTATAAGGGCAATGAGAGTCCAGAGGAGACCACGAAATGGATTATCAATACCAAGAAGTTGTTAGAGGCATCACAATTACCTTCTGACCTATGGATGATAGGAGTAAGGACTCAGTTAGAAGGCAACGCGCATCACTGGTGGGAATCAATGGAGCGCTAGTTGGGTACGCGTCAGACTTGGAAACAATTCTTGGAGTGCTTTGAGAGGAAGTACTTCCCGGATACTATAAGGGACGCATTGTACGATCAGTTCCTCCATCTAGAGCAAGGGGACAAGACAGTTGATGAGTATGACGCAGAGTTTAGCCGTCTCAGTAAGTATGGCACAGTCCTAATACCTAATGACTTGGATAAGGCTAAGAGGTTTCACCGTGGGCTGACTCAGGAGCTCCAGCACTACACTAGCTCCCAGTCCCGGATCTCTTATGCCGAGCTATTGACAGAGGCCAGGATCCAGGAGGCCATCAGCAGGGGAAACGGAATTCAACAAAGAATTCATCAAGGACCAGTAAGGACACAGCCAGGAGGACCCATTAGACACCCTTTGATACGCAAGCAACCAGATAGTGTCGTACCATATCCAACCAAGGAGCTTTGTACTTGTCACTATTGTGGTAAGACAGGTCATATTCTAAGAGACTGTCATCGTCGATTGGGGCTGTGCATGATATGTGGATCAAGTCACCATCAAGTCCGAGAATATCCTCAGCAGAACCGGAGGCCCATGGCATTAGAATCAAGAACACCGCATACACCCTCAAGTATAGAAGACCAAAGGGACCCACCACTACTTCTACAGTCTGCACAAATGGAGGGGACTAGACCCCAGTTGAACAACCAAGGATAAGGCCAAGCACTCATTATGACAAATATGGGAGAGCAGACACAGGAAGCCGTAGATACAGGTACGACCTTTTAGTTATAATTATCTTTGCATACTCATAACCCAATGTGACATAAGATCTTAGATGTACAAATAGATATAGAATTATATATATGGTAGTTTAGCAGTTATGAGGATGTATGTATATTCTACCCAGATGGCATACACGCGATGCTAATAGATGATGTGAGTAGCAGTAGTAGTATTCTTCCCCTATCCTTATCTCGCCCTCTAGGGTGACTCATCTCCTCCTTTTATATCCATTCCTTATCTCGTGCTTAACTCTTCCTATCATAGTCGTATCTTTCGTGACATTATTAATTGTTTGATTTATATCAACCTCACCCCTATTTTGTTAGTTAAAACATAAATGTGTTAGTAATGCTTGATAACTAAGGATGAGTTCTTAATATGT
>JAYESA010002355.1:22500-25001 GCA_036927795.1 Iris macrosiphon
ACGGAGCAGTTTCTGCGCACGGGGGCAGACAAACGTAGCAAACGCACCAGTTTCTGCGCACGCAGGCAGTTTCTGTGCACGGGCGTGGGGCTGTCGGGGTGTATCGGCCGCACGGGGGCAGACAAACTTAGCAAACGCACCAGTTTCTGCGCACGCAAGCAGTTTCTGTGCACGGGGGCAGACAAACGTAGCAAACGGAGCAGTTTCTGCGCACGGGGGCAGACAAACTTAGCAAACGCACCAGTTTCTGCGCACGCAAGCAGTTTCTGTGCACGGGCGTGGGGCTGTCGGGGTGTATCGGCCGCACGGGGCAGAGCCACGCTGCAGTTGCAGCACATTCTGCGCACCCAACCAGTTTGTGTGCACGGGGGCGGGGCTGACAGGGTGTACAGGCCGCACGGGGCAGAGAAACCGTGCGGTTGCAGCACTTCCTGCGCACGCAAGCAGTTTCTGTGCACGGGCGTGGGCCTGACAGGCCGTATCGGCCGACCGGGGGCGAGCAACGTGAGCGTCCCGCGGCAGATTCTGCGCCCCGCGGCAGTTTCTGCGCCCCGCGGCAGATTCTGCCCACGGCGTGGGCCTGACACGCTGTATCGCGCGCACGGTTTCGCGTTGCGGCGCGGCGCAAAAAATGACAAGCTCCTCGGGCACTTTGGTCCCCCCTAGTCAGCCCCACAATAAAACTGCAAATCTATTATAGGGGGAAGGTGGTGTTCGCGGAGGGTTTCGTCGCGCGCGACAGGCCCGTCCGCACGGAGGCGAGGATTTCGACGACCCCGTGCTCCACGATGCGTCCAACGCGGCTGACCCGTGCGCGCGGCGCCGCGCTGAGGCGACCCGCGCATCGAGCGGCGGCATCGCTCGAGCGAGGCGAAGGATTCCAGGGGCGCGGTGCGCTGCGTTGCAGCAGTTTCTGCGCGCGCGCTGCGGTCCCCCTGCTGTGCGACAGAAACAGCCGCGTCTCGTGGCTGCTCCTTGCCCCCGTGCGGGCGGGGGGTTGGGCAAGTTTCCTCTAGAAATGACAAGCTCCTCAAGCACTTTGGTCCCCCGGAGTCAGCCCCACAATAAAACTGCAAATCTATTATAGGGGGAAGCAGTGTGTTGGGCTGAAATTTGAGGCGGGCAACGAAATGCGAGCGGACCAAAGGCACCGCGGTGCGAACGAAATCCCCCCGACCCGACCCTATCGTTGCCGCGCTCGGTGCAGCAAGAACGAAAGTTGCACCACGGACCCTCGTGCGAAGCGAGCTGTGCGAGGCCACGGGGCGCGGGTGCGCGGCCGTGTGCGCACTGTGCGATGCGACCGGAATGCGTCGCAGCGGAGATGCGACGACGACCCCGAACGAGCTAAATTCGTCGCCTCGCTCATTGCGGCGCGACCCGCCCCTCGATCGTGCAGCGAGCTCCTCGCTGCGGCCCTGCGAGCGAGCGCCGCGACCCGTCGCGGCGCCACGAACTGCTGGAAAGGACGGCAGAACGAGCGATTCGCCTCGTCGTGCTCGGCGGAGCACCCGGTGCTGCTGCGAAGCTGACCCGATCCGTATCTCCCGCGGGTCGAGCCCTTGCGGCTCCTTGCGGGGGTACGATTCGGGCGGCGTGCGGCAGCCTCGGGTGCGGCCGTGTCGGCACGTGAGTGGTTTTAGACCCGCTAGCCTCGGCAGGCTCCCTGCTTCCGTGCAGCCAACTGCCGACGCTACGGTCCCGTCAGTAGGTTCCCGGCCTCGCCGGCGACACCCTCGGTTGCCTGTGCATAAAACCCGGTCGCATCTGGGAAACGCCACGTTGCGGATGTTCCGAGCCGTCCCTTCCGCCTCGTGCGGTAACGGGAGGGCACCCGAACTCGTGCCACTCGATGCCCCCGAGTCACAGCCCTACGTCGGCTTGTTTGGACCGGCTGGGCACTCGGTGCGCGCGTGTGTAGGGCCTGCGGATGCGGTGGACGCGGAGGGGCGCGGGGGGACGAAAGAGTCCCCCGGCCCCGTGACCCGAACGGTTGCAAATGTGCCGCTCTCGATGACACGACCGCCGGCCCCGCCGCGGTCCCTCGCCCCGTGCGAGCGGACGGGCGGAGGCGGCGTCGACGAGGACGTGCTACCTGGTTGATCCTGCCAGTAGTCATATGCTTGTCTCAAAGATTAAGCCATGCATGTGTAAGTATGAACAAGTTCAGACTGTGAAACTGCGAATGGCTCATTAAATCAGTTATAGTTTGTTTGATGGTACGTGCTACTCGGATAACCGTAGTAATTCTAGAGCTAATACGTGCAACAAACCCCGACTCTCGGAAGGGACGCATTTATTAGATAAAAGGTCAACGCGGGCTCCGCCCGTCGTTCTGATGATTCATGATAACTCGACGGATCGCACGGCCTTCGTGCCGGCGACGCATCATTCAAATTTCTGCCCTATCAACTTTCGATGGTAGGATAGTGGCCTACCATGGTGGTGACGGGTGACGGAGAATTAGGGTTCGATTCCGGAGAGGGAGCCTGAGAAACGGC
>JAYESA010002358.1:0-24935 GCA_036927795.1 Iris macrosiphon
TCAATGCTTATCAAGAAGTAGGTATCTCGAGTATCCTAGTCTTGAGTGAGTCAAGACATTAAGTGTTGTGTGTAGGTAGTAGTTTTGGATAGGTAAGGTTGAGTATCAGACTAAGGTGCTAAGTAGTATTAAGGTATTAGTAGAGGTTAAGGTATTAGAGTAATATCAAGGTATGCCAAATAATAAGGTATGAGTCAAGGTATTTGTAGAGTGACTAGGTAGCAAGTAATATCTCAAGGTGTTGTAAGGTAATAAGTAAGGTATTGGTTTATAGCTTAGATATTTTGTAATACTAGTATATATGAGTGATATATATAGTAGTAGTAGTAGTAGTAGTAGTAGTAGTAGTAGTAGTAGTAGTAGTAGTAGTAGTAGTATAGCTAATACCAATATGGTATTAACCTAGATTAGACCTAGTATTGACTTAATATAAATAGTATAGCTTCATAGGCCAACTAAATAAGTAATTTGGAACCCAAATATAGGTATTGACTTAGTTTACCCCAATTAACCTATAATTGACCTAAAAATTCCTGGTAGCACTAGTTAAGAATATATTTGACTCTTTTACACCAATAGATATTCAAAGTTCATATTTAGGTCTTTGAGGCACCGATATGGACATTGTTTGATATTCAGCACCGGATTTCAAGAGAGTGCATTCTATGATAGTTTTCTTTATTTGATATTTACTATGATTCCTATTTATAGTATCATTTTACTTGATTTCTCGACATGATGGATACACAGAGTTGTATTATAGATTCATCTTTGAGAAACGTGGTTTATACTTGCTGGCACATCATGACTCTTTTACTAGCACCACATTTATCAGGACTCTTCTGGCATCACTTATACTTGGCTGTCATCTTATTGATCTATGTATCGGGACATGGATCCATTTTACTAGTCAGGCAAAGAAATACCTTAGGACATGTAAATATTTCCAAAATCTGGAACTACTCCCTCAGGTCCAATCTGGAATTATAGCACTCGTATATTTTATGTGTGAGCTGCTGTACATTACACCCTAGCTGTTTATATGTCGAAAGTGGTATTTTAACACACTAGTTAGGATCAGACTTTCTGGTTTCACTCTATACTTGTTGGTTATATTCTTATCTGTCATGTTTACTGGATTTGCATATTTTCTTGTCTTTACTTTCATACTTACCTGTTCACCCTATTTACATTTGCATGCTTCTATATTTATCTGTTTATTTTGTTCATGTACCATAGTTCATTGCTTATCTGTTCATCATGTATTACTTTATTATTATAGTTTTATAGTCTTTATCATTTAATTGGAACTGCTGTTAGAGTTGTACTCATTCCATCCTGACTGGATAATATTTTTCAGTAGATTTGGAGGATTGATGTTCGACTTATTACGGACCATAAGAGGGAGTAGCAGCAACCTTGGACTATGTACTTCAGGAGTGATTGTCGGGAGGTCTAGCTGGTGTCACCAGTTATCTGAGCTATTTCTATTTAGTATTTCGTACTAGAATTGTCTCCAGCATCTTAGACGATTTGGGATGTTATTATTGATACTATATTTGATGTTGTGTTGATTAGACTTATCTAGACTTATGATTTGGATCTTTTTTTCTGTACTTGTGTCTTTGTGTTCCTGCCATCAAGACACACCCCTGCCTTAAAAAAGAACACCAGCATTAAGAGGCCACAGATCGACGCTGCTCTTGACAAACCCCTCGGCGAGATAGACAACAGCCCTCGGCATCTTCTTTCATAAAATAGGGGAATCCAAGAGAAAAAAGTTCTCTCTCCTTTCTAGCCCGCCTAATTATAGGCTCCTAGGGCGCATGAGAAGATCAAGACGATGAACCATACAGTTATAAGGATGAACATGATGCCTCAATTTGCGTGATCCTCATTCATTTACTGAAAAATGGTCGTTGACTCAAAATCCCCAAGAAATCTCCTAGGAGATCGATCCAAATCTCTACATTTAAAGATTTGACAGCCTGGCGGAAGCGCCTATGCGGCAATATGCCTATGCGATATGTCACTCAGATGAGGCCTAAGGTCTTCTCCTCCATGCTTCTTTTCAAATTATTCCAAATTTATCAGTTTGAAAACTTTGAAGGGGGTCTTGTAGAAGCATAAAAAATCTAGATCCATGCATCCAACAAATATAGCCCCAAGATCGACTCAGAAGAAATTAGGCCGTAGAACAACTATGCGACCCAGAAAGCAGCTACCATACGCCAATAGTAATCAAAGGCCATGCCCCACAGTGATCAAGCCCCCGATGCCATAATGATCCAGTATCATGTACGGATCATTTCATAACTAGTGTTCCCGTGTGCCATCAGTGCCATGCGCCACTAAGTAACTAGTGTTCTCATGCACCTGCAGTGCCATGCACACTAAGTAACTAGTATCCGCATGCGCCAACAGTGCCATGCACCACTACTCCCTCAAGCATCTCTGTGCCCTAATACTGGCCACATAAAGGCCTGACACAAAGATTATGTCTGACATAGATCCTGAAAAAAAGATTTTTTGAATGCCTCAAAAGACGTGAGTACGCTAAATGACAGAAACTCATATCCATATGAACTTTACACCTGACAGGCGTGAAGCACCACGTATATGAGCTACATGCGTTCCAGACTTCATGTGTTTCATGCGTCCCTGGCCCCATATATTCTAGACTATATGCGTCCTATGCGTCCCAAACTCTATACGTCCAATGTGGCAGGGTTCCCTGAGGCAAAATATTTATGTTACGACTGAAGTTATTCTCTCCAACTAAATATGGGCCACGTGTCAAGCTGACCAAGTCACACAAACAAAAGGCGAGAATAGGCCAGATCTTCAGCAATAGCAAATTACAATAAAGGTCCATATGGCAGCTAGGCCTAGACTCAACTACATCCTTTTAAGGATGTATACATGGCAGCCTACCCATAGTATGCGTCTACAGTTGTAACCATATTCTGGTGAAGAAGACCCCTGCGGCCACAGAAAAGAAGCATATGTGGCAACTATAGCCCATCAGCATGATGGCTACAAATAGGAAAAACTTAGACGTTCTAAATGCTGGTTTTTATGCTTCAGAAACTATACCCCTCGAGTCGAGCTACGTACGTGCACACAAGCTCAAGAGATAGAAGAGAGCATCCTCATTCCCTCATCGGACCGTCAACGGAGTAAAAAAGTTGTAGTAGTACTCGATCTCCATCGTCACATTACCGAGATCAAAAATATTGTACTTAGATTTTCTGTCTAGGATTTTTTTGTACTTTTTGTTGTTATTAAATGAAGGTTTTCCAAACTTACTTCAATGGAAAACAGTTATGTCTAGGTTATTGGGTTAAGTTATTGAGTGATACTAAGGTAATGATTAGGTAGTGGTAGATAAGTTACGGTATTATAGTTATTATTATCTATGAGTAATATATGAAATTATGATATCTATATTATAGCTAGTGTAACCTAGTTTTGGCTAGTGTAGCTTAGTATTAGTAGGGTATTGACTAGTATAACCAAAAAAACCTAGTTTAGCAAGGTATTAACCTAGAATACCTTAGAATTGACTAATTTGACTATATATGCCAACCAAATGGACAACTTGGCTGGTAAGTGACATTAATAAGGGGGATAAGCTGGATCCTCTGGTGCTGACTTTAAACCTGGCCATGTAAAACCAGTAGGATTAGACCCTAAATAGCAAGTACCACCAAGGAAGTACAAAATAAATAAAGAAAATCAGATCTATAGCATATAGTGCAAGAACCAGGAATCATTGGTGCATGCCCCATCTTTGGGACAATATGACACACCTTTATCAAATAAGGACAAAAAAATGCCATGCCACCCAAGATAAGGTATATTCCAAGATTATGGTTAAGCTAATATTTTGTGTCGTAGTTCGGTCCATAATTCATCATAGCATAATGACCCAACTCTTCAACCAAACAAGAACAGAAGTTGAATACCACACTATGATAGTCCATGTTCCTAAGCTACTAACAGAATTACAATCACAACCATGGCCAATCAAAGTTATGGCTTGTTATGTGGAGTCTGGGGTTATTCCAGATATAATAATAATAAGCATCCTCAGATCATGCCATGTCGAACATGGCTAACCGATCCAATATTATATAGGCAGAAAATCATGATCATACCAGTTCCCTGTAGGGCCATCGCGCTGATAAATCAGTAACAGTTCCAACCTTCCTATAGGGAAAACGTTTGCTCGGTTTAAATCTAAAAAAGGTCGAATATTGCACTCCACTACGTGCAGATGATATACAATATCCTTGGTGGCCAGCCTTGCATACCATTAAAATTATCACGGGATGGCCATCACGTACGATCTCAGGATGCCTTTTCCTCCACATATTCTAATCAGCTTTTTTGTTACCTAATTAACCCTACAGTGATATAGAATTTCCTACCGTGGCCATAGGAACATTCCCCTTAATGTTATAATATAGAGTATGGGCATATTTGATACGAATCTATTTAATATAAGGAGTCAACTCTAGATTCACCTAAATATAGATACAATATTCAAGCAAGCAATAACCTAGCCACGTTATGGTTTTGACCCATTATTATTTTTGTGCCATGAATTTAGGAATATAATATTATATATCGAGCAGGAATTATCATGTCCCGTTCAGTGTACATATTAGCTAATGTCCTACAGTGTACACTATAGCCTTATAAACAGGCGAACAGAATATATCAGTACAAATACAATAACCAAGTCAGGATACCAATCCTATCAGTTGGTGACATGAATCATGGTTTGATCAAGTCAGGAGTCATAATTAATTAGGAATCTGATATCTCATATGATCGAGTCACGGTCATGAATGCCTCATTAATTCCTCAATCTCTGGGGTCATAGATCATTAATCATGGTCAAGCTCAACTAATCTATAACAGGCATCAAGTGCACAACAAGACCCATGCATGCACAATCAATCACAAGAAGTCCTGGTCGGCGTACTTTACAAGTGCCAATATAGGCTAGTTAGGAATAGTGGCACACTATGTTCGAGCAAGCAACTATATGGTACACAAACCTATAACACTAGGTCTCAGAAGTCATGGCACAAAAGTCTATAATATGGCACACAAAATTGATAATAGAGCAATAAGAAGATGTGGCGCACAAATCATGAATTACGATAAAGAGAAGTGGCGCACAATCTCCAGAAAACTAAGCATTGGCGTACTTTACAAAAGTACAAGGGCTAGGAAAGACAGGATTGGTACATAGTGTAAACCCTCTTGACCAAATTTAGGGTTATTAGTTTAGATTAAGAGACTAGGATTTAATTTGGTGACAATTAGAGTTGAACACAGTGCTTTAGAATTAATGTGCAACAATTATATGACTTAAATTACCTTACCGTTGCTTTGATGTTTGGAGCACTACACTAGTAGTTACCTTCAAACAAATTTAATACACACCTCCTAGACGTGCCTGCCTACCATTCTGACCTTTGTGTAACTTATAATTATACCCTCTTATGCTACATTTTAGTCGCACAACATTCGTCGCAGACATTATTATTTAATTCTAAATAAAATATGACTTTGTACCCTTGTGCGTTCCAATCAAAATTGGAGACACAATCTTGACCATTTTGTGCAACCCAAACTTATGATAATATTCTACACTGAATCCTCTACGCCCATGATACTTGCATCCCACCTAATTTTATTTCCACGTACTTCTAATTAATTCCAGAGCACCTTGAGCATTAATTTTAATTAATTTAATCCAAATTCCATCCTTGTGCAATTTTTTAATTATTGGGCCCTTTTATGCAAAAGCGCATTAAGGTGTCCACACCATTGGACAATACATGAAAAAAATCCAACTTTTCCCCTTCATAGGAATTTTTCTCTAATTTTCGAAATGTGCAACGCGCAACGTCGTCCCCCTTTATTTTAAACCTATCCTTGCATTTAAACAATGCAATTATGGCCCTCCAAACACCCCCATGTCATGCCAAGGCCCATCCCAAGAGGTATTAACTAAGCCCAACCCCTTTAGGTCAACCCTCAACCCCCTTCACATGTATAAATATATCTTTTCCTAATTTTTTCACCTAAATCAACCCAACCCTAAACTCTAGTCGAACCCCTCTTCAAAACTCGAGCACCATCGTCTCCTTCCTCCTTCCCTCAGCCAATCACCGCCACCTCCGCCTTCGACCACCCTGACCCCACTCCCCCTCCGACCTCCCTCGTCGACGTCACCCCCTGTCGCCACCACCCGCCGTTGCTCCGCCGCCAGCAGCCACCATCACCAACAATAGCCCCACCACTCGAGTTCCCCTCCGACCACGCCTGACCCGACTGACCCGACTGCCCCCAGCTGCCTCCAGCATCGCCAACCACCACCACCAGACTCGCCAGCCGACCACCATCTTCCCCACGACCCTGACCACCGTCCCCCACCGCTAAGCTGCCGTTACCGCCGTTGCCAAGGCTGCTGCTGCAACTGCTGTAGTTACTGCCGCTGCTGCCGTTGTTCCTGTACGATGCCGGAACTCCGCCCCTCGCCAGCAACGACTCATACGACGGACACGACCCCCCCCCCCGGACACGACACAGCAAGGTATGTATATATATAATATATTTATATATAGTGTATAATTGTGTATAATGTATATATATAATGTATATTTATATATAGTGTATAATTGTGTATAATGTATATATATAATATATAATTATATGGTGTATAATTGTGTATAATGTATATATATAACATATATTTGTATATATATGTATATTTATGTATATAATGTATATACGTTATTAAATTATTTAATGTATATCTATATATACTATATAATGTATATATACGTATAAAATATAAGTATCATATTTGTATTTATATACATATGTATATTTAAATGTGTATTTTATGTATATACATATTTATGGACATATGTTGTTATTTTATATATTATGTAATTATGTACATGTATATGTATTATATTAATGTTTATGTATATATATGTATATACGTATTTTATTTATGTATATTATGTATATAGGTATATAAGTATTATACTATATATATATTTATGGTTGTTTATGTATGTATATATATATGTATAATGTATATATGTAAATATGTCTATATGCATAATTGTATATATATGTATATATGTTATTAAATTATTTAATGTATATATATGTATATATGATATATATGTATACATGTACTATGTTAGCATAAGTAATTAAGCATAGTGTAAGGTAGTGAATAATAATTATTGTTATTTGTTCTTAGGCATCCGAGACGGTGCTACCTTGAATGCTGGTTCCGGAATATTGCTTGTGCACACCAGAGTTCCAGGCAAGTATACCTTGCCTTGTTATACTATCTAAATTCTGTATTATTAACTGCATGTATATTATTTTAAATTATGCGCGTCCGAGAGAGACTCGGGTGCAGTCAACGAAGACGTTGACGTTAGGACGTGTGTCTGACCTAGAGTCTAGTAGACCCACCTAAAGTTGTGGAGTTATCGGTATGACTCCCCAGGCCTTGACACGTATTATTACACATCACAGAGTGAGGTCATGTAGGGACGCGTGCCTCATGACTGACTGGCCATCAGTATGAGCAGTACGAGTGACGATATTTAGCTTAGTTATTTATTTCTTTAGAGACTTGCATTATAGTATGAGATGTCCACGTCGTGTTCGTGACTTGTACATTGACATTGGGCGAGAAAGACAATTAGTAGGCGTATGGGACAAATATTTGGTTGCTGTAGTTTTAGAGTAAACTGTGGGGCCGTGAGCCTCAGTGTTACCCGATTATGGGCCAGTGTTACCCGGTTATGGGCGTATAATCTTGTCGATACATCCGGCAGAGGTTACTAGCTGCGCGTTATCATGATCGGTAATGTAGTCAGCATATACATCTGGCATTCAGTTTACAGCTAATGCTAGGTACTAGCCTCTGGCTCGTCGCTATGCTTTATACCTTTCACCTACCCATACGTACCAAGGTTGTCTTCAAAGTGCATTTTACTTAGCTGGTTAGATCACCCTTGAGTTTTCACAGTATTTATATTATGGCATGCTTCTATGTATTTTGTTATGTCCCTCTGAGGACCTGGTCCCTTTCCAGATTTGGACGATGCATTTTACCCCCCAGTGTACGGACCTGGACAGGAGACGAGGTACGCAACATCGGAGGAGCTAGAGGTGCTACCGTCAGAGTTTTCATGATCATTTGGTAGGCCTTCTGCCTAGGATTGGAGCATCATTATCTAGTCAGCCGATGCCTGGTCGTTACTCTTTTTATCTGTCATTCAGTACTTTTATTTCGTCATAGTAGTGGGTTTGTTCCCACCAGACATCTTTGGTTGTACTTTGATATTTCAGACTGATATTTATTTCCAGTATTTATTTTAGTACTTCTTGGTTATATTGTGGATGCGATTAGATTACATGTTTGATGTTGATATAGGACTTGTTAGTAATTTAGGACAGCGTAGCACTCTTCGCTAGGATCCATTAAATTGGGATATCCTCGAAGACATGTCCGCTAGCTATTGCCACGTGGCCTGGTACCGTATATTTTGGGACTGGGCGTGACATGGTTTTAGTGGTGGCCCATGCAGGTGTAAACCCCCTCGACCAATTTAGGATTTATTCAATTTAAATTAAGAGACTAGGATTAAATTGGATACAATTAGATTTATGTGCAACAATTTTTGTGACTTAATACACCTTACCGTTGCTCCGATGTTTGGAGCGCTACGATAGTAGGTACCCCCAAACTACTTAATTACTCATCTCCTAGACATGCCAGACTACCCATCTGACCCTTGCATAACTTTTAGATACTCACTATTGTGCTTCATTTGAGCTGCACAATATTTGTTACAAACGTCTATGTATTATTTTAATAAATCTAATTTCCCTTGATTGTCCATTCGTACTTGATTTTGAGGCACAACCACAACCCAATTCCCTATAATCCAAATTAGGGTACTAGCCTATACCAAGCCTGCTACGCCCATGGCTCTTGTGTTCCACTCGAATCTAGTTCCATGTGTCTTAAATTCATTAAGGAGTGCCGCGTTTTAAATTAAGGCCAATTTTACCTCAAACAGAACCTAACCAAGCCCACATGCACTCTTTCACGTGGACCAGCCCCACCCCAACAAGGCCGGACAGGCCCAAGCCTCGAGGCCAGCCCGTAAACTACATCACCCAAATAAATATATATTTCTTTCACTCAAACCCTAAAATCCATCACCACCAAGGAGTAAACCCTAACCGAATTCCCTATACTAACCGAGCACCTCCCCTTCCCTTCCCCCGACTTCCCAACACCCACTACCGTAAGCCGCCACCATCTCCGCCTCAGGCCTCGCCTGACCATCGACTCCACCACCCCAATATCACCGCACCATCACCTGCATCGACTGCCATCCCCATCCCCACCACCCTCAAACCCAAGCATCAAACCGACGACGAATACCGACTGCCCCAGCCACCTCCAGCACCGCCAACCACCCCTGCCCGGCCGACCCCGACCTCCCCCACGTTCTGATCCCCGGCCGACATCACCCCAAGCCGCTTGCCGCCGTACCAGGCTACTGCTGTCGCCGCTGCACCACTGCAGTTACTGCCGCCGCTGCTTTCGATTGCCGACCGGAGCTCCGTCGATCGTCGAGGACTCATCGACGAGACAAAACCCCTCCCTCTCGACCAAGGCTAGGTAAACATTGTAATACCTCTTTTCTTCATTGGCATTGTTTCGTCGTGTCGTGTATCATAGAGTTGGACACAAGTTATGCAATAAGAAACCCTATATGGTTATGTATGAGTGTTAATTAGATTAGATAGTAATTAATAAATAGAAATTACCCTAATGATATGACCTGTGATTAAAGACTTATATATTTCACCAATAGAAACGTAGACATAGACCTAGTGCACTTAAACATGAGGAATAAGGACATGGAATTATACAGAACAAATAGTTCCGCAAAACCTATAACTTAGTAATTTATTGTTGCAAGAGACACGGTAATCGAGGACAGGACGCGTGTGCACTTTAGCTATGTGCATACGAGACTCTGTGGTCGACCTGCCGTTATCTTGTGCTAGCACCTAAGAGTAGCATCGTAGTTGGGTGTATATTGCTTTAATGTCTGATGCTAGAATTGCTATATTATATTGTGTGTTTAGGGTCACTGGACCAGCCCGGAGATACTGCAGGGACCGGCTTCTGGCATTCACGGCTTGAGGACCCAAGCAAGATACCTTGCCATATTTACTTTTTAATTTAAATTTAAGCATATGTTGTATGATGTTTTGTTGCTTATTTCATATGATTGTACACGTCCGAGATTGACTCGGGTACAGTCGACGGATGCGTCGATGAGTAGTGTACTTGACTTAGTTGCTAGCAGACTCACCCCATTGGGAGGATACTCTGGTATTTTCTGAGACCTGACACTCTTACACGCTTCACAGTGACAAATTTATATTGGGATGTGGGTTCGCGTACTCGATTAGCTATCGATACGTATGACATGCATCACGGTTAGTACGTAACTTAGGATTATTTGATTTGTAGAGACTTGGCATATAGATACGTAGTATGCATGTCGAGTATTCAATTTGTGTATTTACATTGGGCGGGGAGGATAACTCGTAGGCGTATGGGATACACACATTGGACTCCTTCGTATCCGGAGGAGCCACGGATCTAATGACTCCCTTTATTGCAGACACCGTGCTCTTCGGAGTGATACGGACGTATATATATTATAGATACCTCATTCTTCAGAATGATGGACGTTACAGATACCATGCTCTCCGGAGTGTTGGACGTTATGCCTACGCCTACCCCATACGTACCAAAGTTGTCTTCATATTGCATTCACTTAGATGGTTAGCACACCCTTTATTGCATTTATATTATTCAATATTCATATATATGGCATGCTTCTATGTATCTTGTTATGTCCCTCTGAAGACCTGGTACCTTTCTAGATTTGGACGAGGCATATTACCCCCACAGTGTACGGCCCAGGATAGGAGACAAGGTTTGCTACCGCGGAGGAGCTAGAGGTGTTACCGTCAGAGTTTTCGTGATCAGTTGGTTGGCCTTCTGCCATGGATTGGAAGCATCTTTATCTATTTAGTCGATGACCTAGTCATTACTCTTTTATCTGTCATTTAGTACTTATTTTGTCCTAGTAGTGGGTTTGTCCCCACCAGACATTCTTGGTTGTACTATAATATTTTGAGACTGGCATTTATATTCCAGCATTTATTATTAGTACATTCTTGCTGTTTATTTTGTGGATGAGATTAGATTACCTGTTTGATATTGATATTGGACATGTTAGTATTTTAGGACAGTGTAGCACTCTTTAATAGGATCCATTAAATTAGGATATCCTGGGAGACGTGGCAGCTAGCTATTGCCATGTGGCCTGGTCCCGTGTACTTTTGGGACTGGGGTATAACATGGTTTTAATGGTGGCCCATGCAGGTCGATTTTTTTTACTTGTGGTATTGTAACATGCCAAACGAGCCTGCAATAGGATAAAAATTACTAGGTCTGATCCACCTTGATTGCGTCTTGAACTTCCTTCGTATTACCTCTAAATATATGTATCCTGTTTGTTTGATTCCGTGCTCTTTTAATGAAGTCCTATCTCTTGCAGCAAGATGAACTTGCGTAGTGGACGAGGAGCACCCAGTGTCGTGGCACCAACCGACACCACCCAGAGAGAAGAGGTACCCCAAGGACTACCAGGAGGGCAACCACCATTACAGGCTCCGCTAATACATTGGCACGAGACTTCTCAGGGCGATCCTACACAGCAGCCCGAGGGACAGACTTCCCAGACGATCCCCACGTAGCATTTTGATGGCCAGACTTCAAGAGCTACACCGATGTCGCAAATTGAGAGGCCGACATCTGAGGAGACACCTATTGCACAGCCAGAGGTTCCATTACCACCACCTCCACCTTATCCATCGCAGATGCCATAATTAGATGGACAGCCACATATGCTTCAGTTCTTCCAGACTATGATGCAAACACAGTGGCATCAGATCGAGACATTGAGACAGAGTTTAATAGCAGTACTAGAGAGGATACCTGTCACAGCACCAGTACCAGCACCTGCACCAGCCCAGACAGGAGGCACTATAAGATGGTTCCGACAGATAGGATCAGATACTTTCTCAGGCAACGAGACTGTAGAGGAGATCTCTGATTGGGTTGCCAATACAGAGATTTTATTAGAGGCTTTATAACTGCATCCAGACCTTTGGATGACCGCAGTGAGGGCCCAACTGAAAGTCAACGCCCATCACTGGTAGGATTCCATTGAGCGCAGTGTAGGCAAGAACCAGACTTGGAAACAGTTCTTAGAGTACTTCAATGTGAAGTATTTTCCAGCCACAGTTAGGAATGCCATGTACTCCCAGTTTTTATATTTAGAGCAAGTAAATATGACTGTAGACGCATACGACGCGGAGTTCAGCCATCTTAGCATATTTGGTGTCGTCCTGATACCCAACGATCTAGAGAAGGCCCAGAGATTCCAGCACGGCCTTACATTCAAGCTACAGAGGTATACCACCACACAAGCAAGGATTTCTTATGAGGAGGTTCTTGTAGAGGCGAGGATCCAGGAGGCTATTGGCAGAGGAGCAAGACGTTCCAGCACGAAAACACCAGCTAGAGCCCAGCCCGGAGCAGGAGGACCGATCCGTCGTCCCGGAGCACAGACACAGCAGAGGACAGCACTATATCCACAGCAGGAGCTCCCGACTTGTCACTATTATGGCAAGAAGGGACACATCATTAGAGATTGTCAGAAGAAGCTAGGATTATGCATGATATGTGGAGCAAGTCAGCACCTTGCCCGAGACTGCCCCCAGCGCAGAGATGCAGTACCCCAGACCGGACAGAGGCCAGTAGCACCAGTCCCGAGGATACTACCCCCACCAGGAGGTCAGCGTCCCCCAGCACCAGGAGGATTTTAGAGGGGACCACCTTTGGCCCCACATCAGGCATAGTTTGATCGGACCCGACAGCAGACAGGAGGACAGAGGCACGGACAGGCCTTTGCATTAGCAGCTACTGAGGAGGAAACAGAAGGGGAAGCTATCACAGGTACCATTTTAGTTGCATCATTACCTGTAACTGCATTGTTTGATTCTAGAGCTATATTATCATACATATCTAGTAGATTTATAGCAATGCATAGAGTAGCTACTTCTCCCTTACCTAAGAGATGGAATATTCTTACCGGAGGAGGTATCGTGCCGGTTACCAGCACTATCAGAATGTGTTCGGTAGTCGTATATGGTAGAAAGATGAGAGCACAATTCTTGGTATTACCCATGCCATACTTTGATAGCAGACAGGAGGAAAGAGGCACGGACAGGCCTTTGCATTAGCAGCTACTGAGGAGGAAACAGAAGGGGAAGCTATCACAGGTACCATTTTAGTTGCATCATTACCTGCAACTGCATTGTTTGATTCTGGAGCTACATTATCATACATATCTAGTAGATTTATAGCAATGCATAGAGTAGCTACTTCTTCCTTACCTAAGAGATGGAATATTCTTACCGGAGGAGGTATCGTGCCGGTTACCAGCACTATCAGAATGTGTTCGGTAGTCGTACGTGGTAGAAAGATGAGAGCACGATTCTTGGTATTACCCATGCCAGCACCTAAGAGTAGCATCGTAGTCGGGTGTATATTGCTTTAATGTCTGATGCTAGAATTGCTATATTATATTATGTGTTTAGGGTCACTGGACCAGCTAGGAGACACTACAGGGACCGGCTTCTGGCATTCACGGCTTGAGGACCCAGGCAAGATACATTACCATATTTACTGTTTAATTTAAATTAAAGCATATGTTGTATGATATTTTGTTGCTTATTTCATATGATTGTGCGCGTCCAAGATTAACTCGGGTACAGTCGACGGATGCGTCGATGAGTAGTGTACTTGACTTAGTTGCTAGCAGACTCACCCCATTGGGAGTATACTCTGGTGTTTTTCGAGACCTGACACTCTTACACGCTTTACAGTGACAAATTCATATTGGGATGCGGATTTGCGTACTCGATTAGCTATCGGTGCGTGTGACATGTATCACGGTTAGTACTTAACTTAGGATTATTTGATTTGTAGAGACTTGGCATATAGATACGTGGTATGCACGTCGAGTATTCGATTTGTGTATTTACATTAGGCGGAGAGGACAACTAGTAGGCGTATGGGACACACACATTGGACTCCGTCGTATCCGGAGGAGCCACGGATCCAATGACTCCCTTTATTACAGACATCGTGCTCTTCGGAGTGATATAGACGTATATATATTGCAGATACCTCATTCTTCGAAATGATGGATATTACAGATACCTCTTCAGAGTGTTGGACGTTATGCCTATGCCTACCTATACATACCAAAGTTGTCTTCATATTGCATTCACTTAGATGGTTAGCACACCCTTTATTACATTTTTTATTCAGTATTCATATATATGGCATGCTTTTATGTATCTTGTTATGTCCCTCTGAGGACCTGGTACCTTTCTAGATTTGGACGAGACATATTATCCCACAGTGTACGGCCCAGGACAGGAGACGAGGTTCGCTACCGCGGAGGAGCTAGAGGTGTTACCGTCAGAGTTTCTGTGATCAGTTGGTAGGCCTTCTGCCTAGGATTGGGAGCATCATTATCTAGTTAGTCGATGACCTAGTCATTACTCTTTTATCTGTCATTCAGTACTTATTTCGTTATAGTAGTGGGTTTGTCCCCACCAGATATTCTTGGTTGTACTATGATATTTTGAGACTGGCATTTATCTTCCAGTATTTATTATTAGTACATTCTTGCTGTTTATTTTTTGGATGAGATTAGATTACCTGTTTGATATTGATATTGGACATGTTAGTATTTTAGGACAGCGTAGCACTCTTCGATAGGATCCATTAAATTGGGATATCTTAGGAGACGTAACAACTGGCTATTGCCACGTGGTCTGGTCCTGTATACTTTTAGGACTGGGGCGTGATAGTAGGTCTCTATTTATTTCTTGTGGTATGGTAACATGCCCAACGAGCCTACAATATGATAGATATTATTAGATCTCGTCCACTTTGATAACCGCCTTTTAACCTCCTTCGTATTTGATTAATTGAATATCTGTATCTTGTTTGTTATTCCCGTAATCTTTTAATGAAGTTTTATTTCTTGCAGCAAGATAAACTTGCACAGTGGACGAGGAACACCCGGTGCCGTGGTGCCAGCCGACACCACCCAAAGAGAGGAGATATCCCAGGGACCACCTGGAGCCCAACCACCACTATAGGCCCCGGTAATTCTACAGGCCCCGTTGATACATTGGTACGAGACTTCTCAGGGTGATCCTACACAGCAGCACGAGGGATAGACTTCCCAAACGATCCCCACACAGCATTTTGAGGGCCAGACTTCAGGAGCTACACCGATGCCACAAACCGGAAGGCCGACATCCGAGGAGACCCCTACCGCACAGCCGGAGGTCCTATTGCCAGTACCTCTACCCTATCCACCGCAGATGCCACAATCAGATGGGCAGCCACAGATGCTTCAGTTCATCCAGGCTATGATGCAGGCACAGTGGTATCAGACCGAGACGTTGAGACAGAGTTTGATGGCAGTTTTGGAGAGGACACCTGCCCCAGCAATCGTACCAACACCTCCATTAGCTCAGACAGCTGGCACTGTATGATGGTTCCGACATATGGGTCCGGATACTTTTTTAGGCAACGAGACTGAAGAGGAGATCTTCGATTGGGTCGCCAACACGGAGATGCTACTAGAGGCTTCACAACTGCATCCAGACCTTTGGATGACCGCAGTGAGGGCCCAACTAAAAGGCAACGCCCATCACTGGTGGGATTTTATTGAGCTCAGTGTGGGCAAGAACCAAACATGGGAACAGTACTTAGAGTACTTTAATACGAAGTATTTCTCGGCTACAATCATAAATGTTCTGTACTCCCAGTTCCTACATCTAGAACAAGGGAATATGACTGTAGACGCATACGACGCAGAATTTAGCCGACTTAGCAGATTTGGTGCCGTCTTGATACCCAACGATTTAGAGAAGGCCCAGATATTTCATCATGGCCTTAATTTCGAGCTACAGAGGTATACCACCACACAGGCGAGGATTTCTTATGAAGATGTTCTTTCAGAGGCAAGGATCCAGGAGGCCATTAGCAGAAGATCGAGACGTTCCAGCATGACAGCACCAGCTAGAGCTCAGCCGAGAGTAGGAGGATCGATCCGTCATCCAGGAGTGCAAGCGGAACAGAAGATTGTGCCGTATCAGCAAAGAGAGCTACCGACATATCACTTTTGTAGAAAGAAGGGACATGTTCAGAAAGATTGCAGAAGAAGATTTGGACTGTGTTTGAGGTGCGGATCAAACCAACATCAAGCTCAGGAGTGTTTCTAGTATATCGATAGAGCCCAACAGCTAGTATATAGGACAGCTCCACCAGTCCTAGGTATGTCCGTAGCATTGCTTGATGATTTATAGCTTATTATGTGTTATTTTAATTTCGAGGACAAAATTCTTATAAGTTTGGTAGATTGTAAACCCCTTTGACCAAATTTAGGGTATTAGTTTAGATTGAGAGAGTAGGATTTAATTTGGTGACAATTAAAGTTGAACACAGTGCTTTAGAATTAATGTTCAACAATTATATGACTTAAATTACCTTACCGTTGCTTTGATGTTTGGAGCGCTACACTAGTAGTTACCTTCAAACAAATTTAATACACATATCCTAGACGTGCCTGCCTACCATTCTGATCTTTGTGTAACTTATAATTATACCCTCTTGTGCTACATTTTAGTCGCACAATATTCGTCGCAGACATTAATATTTAATTCTAAATAAAATATGACTTTGTACCCTTGTGCGTTCCAATCGAAATTGGAGACAGAATCTTGACCGTTTTGTGCAACCCAAACTTATGATAATATTCTACACTGAATCCTCTACGTCCATGACACTTGCGTCCCACCTAATATTATTCCCATATACTTCTAATTAATTCCAGAGCACCATGAGCATTAATTTTAATTAATTTAATCCAAATTTCGTACTTGTGCAATTTTCTAATTGTTGGGCCCTTTTATGCAAAAGCGCATTGAGGTGTCCACACCATTGGACAATACATGAAAAAATCCAACTTTCCCCCTTCATAGGAATTTTCTCCTAATTTTTGGAATGTGCAACGCGCAACATCGCCCCCTCTTTATTTTAAACCTATCCTTGCATTTAAACAATGCAATTATGGCCCTCCAAACACCCCCATGTCATGCCAAGGTCCATCCCAAAAGGTGTTGACTAAGCCCAACCCCTTTAGGTCAACCCTCAACCCCCTTCACATGTATAAATACATCTTTTCCTATTTTTTTTCACCTAAATCAACCCAACCCTAAACTCTAGCCGAACCCCTCTTCAAAACCCGAGCACCATCGTCTCCTTCCTCCTTCCGTCAGCCAATCACCGCCACCTCTGCCTCCGACCACGCCTGACCCCACTCCCCCTCTGACCTCCCTCGTTGACATCACCCCTTGTCGCCACCACCCGCCGTTGCTCCGCCGCCAGCAGCCACCATCACCAACAACGCCCCCACCACTCGAGTTCCCCTCCGACCGCGCCTGACCCGACTGCCCCCAGCTGCCTCCAGCACCGCCAACCACCACCACCAGACTCGCCAGCCGACCACCGTCTTTCCCACGACCCTGACCACCGTCCCCAACCGCCAAGCTATCTCTGTCGCCGTTGCCAAGGCTGCTGCTGCCGTTGCTGCAACTGCTGCAGTTACTGCCGCTGCTGCCGTTGTTCCTGTACGACGCCGGAGCTCCGTCCCTCGCCGGCGACGACTCGTACGGCGGACACGACCCCCCCCCGGACACGACACAGCAAGGTATGTATATATATATAATATATATTTATATGTAGTGTATAATTGTGTATAATGTATATATATAATGTATATTTATATATAGTGTATAATTATGTATAATGTATATATATAATATATAATTATATGGTGTATAATTGTGTATAATGTATATATATAACGTATATTTATATATATATGTATATTTATGTATATAATGTATATACGTTATTAAATTATTTAATGTATATCTATATATACTATATAATGTATATATATGTATAAAATATAAGTATCATATTTGTATTTATATACCTCAAGTCTAAACTAATAAATTGTTGGTTCAAGAGTTAAGTCTAGTCTAGTTAGGTCCACTAACACAAGTCCAAAATATAACATAATTTGCTAAAAATATTTTAAATACTACAATAAATAATACATAATATGCATCGTAACTAAATAATTTTGAAATACCATTTATAATAATAAATTTTTGAAATGCCAATATTAAAATATTACCAATAATATGAAAAGATAAAAAATATCCCTCTCCGAAAAAGTAGTAGTAACACAATCCTCCTGTGTACTTCTTGTCACTATTTTTCTTCTCCAACTAACCCACCATTGATGCACTCAGAGCTCAAGCTTGAGACTATGGCAGTGCTCCAAATCACAAATGCCAATAAGCAAAGCTACATAATATAGGATGCTCATCACTATGAGCCAAGTAGTTTTCCAAAATACTAATTTTTGGGAGATTATTTCCTCAAAATATAAAGAAGATCCATAAAACAAGAACTCGGATCTATAAGATCCTAGCCATGAAAATCTAAAACAACAAGTACTAAAGATCAACAGGAACTCAGTCCCAACAATATATCTATTCTACTATATAATGAGGAAAGTAGGCTTCACCGTGAAAGTTTTCTTTCCAAAAATACCCTTCATTATATTTACTAATTAAAAATAATACCTACAATAAATTCCAATGACAACCATTTAATGGATGCATTAATATATTATAGAAATCAAAGAGTTCATGCTACTTGCTAAGTTTTTTAAGCTATTACCAAGAAATTCCAATGGTTGAACTCTTAACCTATATAATTAAAAGCAGCAAAGTTAAACCAACTCATCAAAATCATCCACTCCAAGATACGTGCAAAGCACGTGCATATATACTAGTGCTAATAAAATCAAAGAACTAATAGAGAAATAAATCCATGCATGATTCATGTTTCTTCATTCCAAGTAATATGTACTTGCCTGTGAAAAAAATATGGAAAGAGAACAAGAACTCAAAAATAGAAGAGAGAGAGAGAGGAAAGAAAAGAATATATATAGGCAATGGGTGGATGGTAACTATCAGATCTCTCTAATAAATCCAAGCCACACAACCTACCTACCACCACCACACAATCAATATTAGCCAATGTGCGCCAAGCTCCATTCAACCGTGCGCTTGAAGTATACTCAAAGTGAGCCAAAATAAAAATAAACCAAAAGTGCGCCAATTTGAGTATATTCCGAGTATACGGGATAGGGAGTGACATCTTTACTTACCTTAGAAAAATTTTGTCCTTGGAATTTCAGTACCAAGGCAACTAGAGACATCAGGACAAGCACATATAGTGTCACACACATTTTCAGATTTGGTATTTCTTAAATTTGTGATCATTAAAATTTTTCCTGTAGTGAATTCATGTTGTATTTACATGTTGGTTTCTGTTAAATATGTTGTATTTATTTAATTATATTTCTGTTTATTGTGGGAGACTACCCGAGACCAGTAGTGAACATCTTGGCAATTATCATAGACCCGTGTTAGGACCCGTATATAGGATGAATATCAGACCCGGTTCACTCTTGGAACCACTAAGCCTATTTTGGATGGTTGAGATTGGTTAGAGAGTGTCATAACTTAATCCTAGGGATAACCTCAGTCCCCCACTTGGTATATATATGTGGTTTTCTCTCTCCACTCTTATTCTTTCTCATTTCCACTTCCTTTCTCTTCCTCCATCCCTCAAGAGCTCCCCTTGGCTGAAGCCCTAGCCCTAGTCATGTACCGAGGCTGCATGTTATATCTATATTTTAGCTTGTATTATGGTATGCGTGTCCTGGATTATATTGATGTGTTGTATCTTCGTCGTGTTCATAATTGGTTAGTCGTACCCTGCCTCGGAGTAGTGCGATAACTCTTATCCTTGTTTGGTTGTAGGGGGTATCCTACTGCTCCGATGAAAGGTCTTACGATTTTCGTTGTGGCACTAACTTTCATATTTTTGTACTTATTGGTTTTTGCTTCATTCACTTGTGCTCCTTTATGGTACTTGCTATCGGGGCCTGACCCCGCTGGTTTTGTTTAGCCAGATTTAGTAGCAGAGCCCGAGGATCCTGTTATGTATCTGTTCGATGGTGCACACCAGGAGGATGTCCGACGAGGAACTTGAGTGGGTTTCTTCTTTCCCACTATGAGTATTATTATGTTTTACCTTTTGGAGTTTAGCCGACGGTACTTGTTAGCCAATTTATCTGGACATTAGTTCCTCTACATGATTGTATATTATTCAGACCGCGGCTGACTTACAGTCATGTACTCTTGACAATGCACTAATGTACCATCCTGTATAACTAGTTTCATGATCATTCTGATAGAGCGTCAGGGACGTCTAACTGCTTTATCTTATGTTCATTCTTATTGTTTCTTGGTTGATGATTAAGAAATAGATGTTTTTGACCCTAGGTGACTTGATTGTAGCATGCACCCCCTTGTCTCTTGATAATCTTAGCAGATTGTGGCTTACTTTGGTACTGCAAGGTATGGTTGGCTGAGTCACTTCCTCGCTCTCCAGTATTCTGGTTCTGGGGCGTGACAAGGTTTTAGTGGTGGCCCATGCAGGTCTATCTTTTCAGACTTGTGGGGTGTCTTGTTCTCACAATCTCAATCAAAGCTATTTCCTTTGATATCCTGAATTTGTCCTCTTCGATACTCAGCTTGAACTCTTCCAGATTGATTATTTTCTTATTTATTCTCGTCTTGTTCTTGATATTTCTTGTGCTCTTCTTTAGGGCTTCTTATTTCTCCGATGCTACAACAATAAGATAGGTAGAGTTTCCAGTGAAACAAAATACTGTGGGACCCCAACCAAGGATCCAAGTTGAACCCACGATGAATGGGACAGAGCAGCAGGCTCCAGGTGTTCTCGTACCTCTCGCAATGCTGACAGTACTGGATACCCCATCCTTGCTAGAGATTATCTGTAGATTATTGGCTGCCTAACAACATAAGATAGTGGTTCAACAACAACAACAATAACAATATCAGCAACAACAGCTCCAGCAGCAGGAACAAAATATTCTATTGAACCAAGGATTACAAACGACCCTAGGGCGAGGCGAGAGAACAAATTATGGGATACCTGTTAGATTCTGCAGACCGAACCCTAGATACTTCGATGGCACGGAGGACACAATCACGGCAGATGATTGGCTCCAGGATATTGAGACCATTCTAACAGCGACTAAAGTTTCAGCCGAGGAACAAGTTGACTTGGTTTGCCTACAACTCCAAGATATGGCAAGAGATTAGTGGGCTACGATGGGTGTAGGACTGAGGTACCCTATTTTATGGGAATATTTCAAGACCCAGTTCAGAATTAAGTACTTTGGGATTGTAGCTCAGTGTGAGTTGCAGCAAAGGTTCATTAACCTCAAGCAAGCTGGAAGGATAGTAGACGGCTAAGCAGCAGAATTTTGTCGACTTAACAGATTTTCTCCAACCATGGTGGCAACTGAGTTGGAGAGAGCAATGAGGTTCCATCAGGAACTCAACTTGGAGATCTTGCACATGGTTGAGGTGCACGACTACCAGACCTTTGAAGCGGTATTAATAGCAGCCAAAAGGGTTGAGCTTACTTCTCAAAGGGTGGCATCAAGAAGAGAGGATCAGAAGAGGCCTCATAGACAGAACAATAAGGGAGGACCAGTACTCGACATTCGTATTCTTGATTTAGCACCACGTGGGCCAGTGACATCAGATGAGACAATGACAACTTGGCAACGACAATATCAATAACGTTCGATGAATCCAATAGAATGTACCTATTATGGCAAAAGAGGTTACACTCAGGATGTATATAGGATGGCAAGTGAAAGATGTTTGAGATATTGGGGTTTTGACCATATGATAGCTACTTGTCTACAAATGCAGAGGCAGGGAGGACAATATCAATAATTTCCAGCGTTACCAGCTCTAGGAGAAGTTCCTTATCAAGCGCCAGTTTTAGCAGTGTGGCCGTTAGCCCAACATTCGATGTTGACGCAAGAACATGTGTTTTACCCGAGACCACGTCAGCTTGGTCAGTAGAGATATCCTCATGACAGAGTTCCAGCAGCCCCGAGACGTGAGCAAGCCGAGTTTGGCATATTAGAACAGATGTTAGTAGAAGGTGATCAAATCGAGTGTGAGATTTGAGTTCTTCAAATTTTATCTATCTTTTGGGTTTCGTATATTCGGTAAGTGGAGATGATCTTTCATCTCACTCATCTGCCCTTCATATCTCATGATACGTGATGTATGTCATATCCTGACTACGAAGGTACGTCCTGGGCAGAGTTATGTTCTTATCTAAGTCATTGGTACCGATTTATCTCGAGACTTGATCCATGTCCATTTTGGGAGTCAGCATAGGACAGTGAGGAAGTGTTTCTATTTTGACTGCTCAGGAGATATATGTATCTGTATGCCTCCCGCTCTTTCTTATTTCTTCTGATTGTGTGGATTGCTTGCGCCTTTATTGCTGTTTCTTTTATTTCCTGCCTATTTTATTATGCTTAGTATTCAGTTAGCTGTAGTTCATGAGATTCGGTCGTTTATGAGATTTTCTGAATCATGAGTCTTCTGCTTGGTCTATGAGTTTTCTTGCTTGGTGATCAGCTCGACTAGCCGGACGAATTTTGAGGACAAAAATTTTTTAAGGTGGGTAGAGATGTCACATTCGTTCCCAGATTTGGTATTTCTTGAATTTGTGATATTTAAAAAAAATTTGTAGATGTATTTATGTTGTATTTACATATTGGTTTCTGTTAAATATGTTATATTTATTTAATTGTATTCATGTTTATTGTAGGATACTACCCGAGACCAGTAGTGAACATATTAGAAATTTTTATAGACCCGTGCTAGGACCCATATATAGGATGGATACAAGACCCAGTTCACTCTTGGAACCACTAAGCCTATTTTGGATGGTTAAATTTGGTTGGAGAGTGTCATGACTTAATCCTAGGGTTAACCTCAGTTCACCACTTGGTATATATATGTGATTTTCTCTCTCCTATCTCATTATTTCTCATTTTTACTTCCTTTCTCCTTTATTCTTCCTCCTTCCCTAAAAAACTCCCCTTGGCCGAAGCCCTAGCCCTAGACCTAGACTTAGTTCTAGGAAGTGATTTGTTAGTCCACCAAGGCAAGTACATCTTGCTCAAAGTGGTGAAGCCATAATTTTTTGGATTTTCATATATATGTTATTTTAAAAATGTGCTTGATGGAAAATATTCTCCTTGAGTTAAATATTATATTTAGTTCTTGGAGTCTTGGATTTTGATGTGTAGATTTTTGTAGATCTAAGTTTCAAAATTTGAGTTTTTATGTGTTTTATGATTTTTTCTTAGTTTTGATCTACTAAAGTTTAGTATTTTCGAAAACTAGTTGATCCTTATGTTAGGGCATTTCTTTTCGAGCATTTTGGCTTTTGGTTCACCTGATTTGGACTTAAAATGAGGTTTTTATGAAGAAAATAAGATTTTAGTTTTTGGAAGTTTTTTTTGCCATGGCTGAACTTGCTGTCTGGAGACGACGAAGTTCTCATGCGACCAGTGCAATATGCGACCGAGACTTCCATGCAACATTATCCTTATGCGGTGGACTCTTGCTGCATAGCTAGACAGCATGCGTCAATCTTGTTGGACGCATGACTACTGATTTACACAAGTGCCCTTGAAAACCTTGTATTTTCATTCGCTGAACGAATGAGAAATTTGCTGTCAAAAAGATACTCCATGCGACATCGAACTTATGTGGCAAGCAGAGCATTCAACTACCTTCCCTAGGACGCATGAGTTTGAACTTTGGCGCATCCTTGGCGTGTCTTTCTATGGTTTTATCTTTTCTTACCGACATACTTTATGTCACATCACACTTTACGTCACATAACTTTTTATGTCACTTATCTGACACGTATTTAAT
Source organism: Iris macrosiphon (assembly GCA_036927795.1). NCBI lineage: Eukaryota > Viridiplantae > Streptophyta > Magnoliopsida > Asparagales > Iridaceae > Iris > Iris macrosiphon. The sequence continues at coordinate 24,247 of JAYESA010002358.1, forward strand.
GCATGTCACTTCGGCACTTGTTCTAAGGAGTGGACTTTGTCTTAACGCTATGTGGCACCTGCCTCATACGACAAGCAGTCCATACGGCATGGAGACATATGCGGCCAGCTCGTCCATGCAGCCAGTGCTCATGCTCCTGATCAGTGCATGCGGCCTGACCCATGCGATAATTCATGCATGCACTTCTCATGCGCGCATGTGATCCTATGCTACCCTAGTGATCTATATACATGTTCCATGATTTTTAGAGTTTAATTATTTTATTTGAAATATTTCTTTGTTCTATGTGGTTGATCTTGACAATTGCTTGTTATTGATCCAAAGAAAGAATGGACTTAGTAACCAGACCGTGCTAGACCTGGCTATGTGCTAGAACTGACTATGTACATAGTATGATTATATACTGTAGTAGGCCATGTGGCAACCCAAAATGAACTCAGATTAGTAGATTAACTTATCCATGTTAGTCGAATAGAGTGAGGGGTAGTTTTGTTCGGGAGATTATCTGCTATTCCGGTCCTTGTTTGGTTTAAGGATTGTGGATCTGCTCTAGAGTGGTTCGCACTTTTCCCTTACTCACGTTCGACGGCAAAGTCTTTGATTGGTAATCGGTATAGCTAATTTGAGAAGATTATATTTGTACCAAGTGTCCCTATGTGATAAGACTCATATGACCAACTGTAAGTTTG